>MVGT01001096.1:370927-393773 GCA_002174775.1 Macleaya cordata | reverse complement strand
GATGACATCATGCTGATGTCATCACTTGATTTATCCTTTTAACATGCAGGTGCTCTTATCAATTATGCTGGTGCCTTTATCCATTTTGGTGATTTTAACACGTTTTGACCGCTCCACTCACATTCCCTACACAAAACCAAAACACACTTAATTAATTCAAATAGACTAAAACAATTAGCTAACTAATATAAATATAGAGGTATTAAATATAATATATATTGTGCTTATCATCTGCAAAGCAATGCATCGTTCATTCATTTGATGGAGCGGATGCCCCGACCTCCTTGTGCCTTTGGAAGGTAGATTTTGTCCCAGGACACAAGACAGTACTTCCTATTCCCTTTCGAAGCTCCCCAGAGAAAATCCCTCATCAGACGATTGAGTTGTTTCACCACCGAAAGAGGAATAGAGAAAGCAGATAAATGATAGATGTACAGACTATTTAGGACACTTTGAATTAGTACTAGTCTTCCTCCATACAACACAAGTTTTGTTTTCTTAATTTAACTAAAACTAGGACACGACATAAATACGATTTTCTTAAAGAAGTGGCCCTGATTTGTAACTGTTGAAAGATTGAGTCACTTAAGTGAATAATAGTCTCACATACTTACAAAACTAAAAGATAAAGTTAGACGAAAATTAAACACCACACTTTCTTAAGATCTCTAGTAATACAAAAATTAGACAATGTACTTTCTTAAGATCTCTAATATTATTCGGGATCCTGCTATTTGAACATTGGCGGTGGTGTTTTTTTCAAAAACATTTGACATAGCGCTGACGTGGCGCCTCAATTTTTGTGTCATGGGATGACGTGGCAGAAAACTTTCAATCTTTTTTTCTTTTCCTCCTATTTTGCGCAAAATCTCGAGGTGCTATGATCCAACGATTTCAAAACTCACTCTACAAACCCTAATTTTTTTCCCCTTTCCCTCTCTTTCCCTTTTCTCTCTCTGGGTCTGAAAAACCTAAAATGTACACCAAAATAAATAGAGGTTTTAGATTGAAGAAATCTTTCACTACATTTTTTAGTAAAACTAAACATTTGATTTCACTTTTGTTTTATTTTTAATAGATCTAGTTTGATTTCTAGCGTATTCGATCGATTACTGATTCGAATCTTCGATTTCGAAGTTGATGAAACCGGAGACCACCAGAAATATTCTAAAAGTGTCACCATCGGAAACTGGAAAAATCTTTCACGGTTCTTCTTGAACTTCCAGCGAACCAAGCTATAAAACTTCTTCACGAACCAGAATCCAATGAACTTCCTGTCAATGGGGGTTTTTTCAAATCACAAAATCTCTTTTAGCCCTTCTTTCTCTAGATCTAGGGTTTCTAGGAATTTTTTTTTTGTGTTTTTAGAGAGAGAAAATGGACGAGGGAGAAGACGAGATCTGCTCTTCTTCGTCTTTTGCTGAAAAAATAAGATGGGATCTGCTCTTCTTCGTCTTTTGTCGAAAAATCTGCAGTTCTATCTTCTTCTGGTTGATTTGTTTATTTTTTTGTGGTCTTTTAGAACTTTTTATCAGTTTTTAGAGAATGAAGTTTCTAAAGAGAGAAAATGGAGGGAGAGAGAAAATGACGATTGGTTATTAGAAACTTTTACCACATGGCATCGATGCACAAAAGTTGAGGCGCCATGTCAAATGTTTTTGGAAAAAATACCGCCGCCAATGTTCAAATAGCAGGATCCTATTATTTGACTTTGAAAAGACTTCAGACACCTCAAGTTTTGAAAAAAAAGAAAAGAAAAAAAAACCCCTTTTAAAGGTTAACACATCAAAATCTTTAAAAAAAAAATCTAAAAACATCATGCCTAAGCCTAACAGCTAATTTTCTTTCCTTTCATTATTAAACAACTTTCCAATGTGACAATTGCTTTTTTAATTTTTTTATAGGATAATCTTTTGTATTAATTTTTCAATATATACACATACAAAAGCAGTCTTTCTTTTTTAACAGCAATATATATAATAAAATTTCAATCTCAATAGTTACATAAAATGATGTTTTCTACTCTCATTAAAATGCGCATAAAGTTTTAGGACCAAAAGCGTCTTTGGATGACCTTTTGTACGAGGACTTTTATGACTGTTATATGTATAATAAGCAAGATCAAAGACTCTTTTTTAATAGCAAACCAAAGGTAGGTCATGACATTATTATTTGCATTGCATGAGTATCACAATTTGCTCGTCCGACATTATAGGCCCATGTCTTTAATTTACGATAGATAACGTCTAAAATTAGTTTAATTTTAGGGGTGATTGTTTTTGCCACTAATTAGTGGCGGACTCACACAAAATACTCTTTGTTTATCACCACACAAAATACTCTTTGCGCCTTTGGCTCAATGGTTGTGCACATTTCCCATAAATCTTTGGTAGCGGGAGGTCTTGGGATCAAAATTTTCGGCTATAGTATTGTCATTAAATTTGTCCCATTTAATCTGATAATAAATATTCGTACACTGTTATTGGCGGTTTCTCTGTGCCTGTTTGTGGGAGCACTTCTTGCGTTCGTTGGTGACGATGTTCTTGACAGTTTTTCTACGCTTTTCACAAGCCCACTGCGTGTATCTAAGCCATAATATAACCTGGGCAATAGTCCCCTTCAAAAAAGAAAACAGGCAAAATTTTAGTTTTGGACTTTAAACTCATTGAGTAGTAGTAAGTGATCTCAAATCACTTACTACCACTTAATGGGTTTGAGTCCATAATTAAAGATTTGCCTCTTACTGCCTCTAATTAATGGTAAAAAAAAAAAAGTATTTTGTGTGGCTACCACTAATTAGTAGCAAAAAAATAATCACTCTTGAGCAGGTCAAGTAAATTCCATCCAACTAGCCACGCCTTCGTCGAGCTATAAATCAGGGTTACCGTCGGGTAACCTTGATACTCCTATTTCCATTAGTGCCAAAAGTTACATGGTACATGTGCGCAGCAAGGACACAATGGTTTGATCTTGGCCCTATGACCTATCTGTTAGGGCAGGGCCAGTCGTGTACCTTTAACCCCTCAAAAGTTTGGGTGGGTTAAGGGGTTAAGGGGTTAAAGGTAGGGCAGGGCAACCGTGTAATAAAAAATCTCGCGGAAATCTTCCGCGATCCCATTTTTAGGGATTTTTAAAAAAATTCTCGTGAAACACTTCCGCGGTGGTTTTTTTTTCTTATTTTTTGGGAAACAATCTCAGTTTTTTAAGTTTTTTAAATACTTTTCTCCCGGATAACTTCCGCCATTTCACTCGTTGCGGGAGTCTTCCGCGTAGGGGAACTCTTGAGCGAGTACCCCTAAACCCTTAGCGCACCCCCAAATTACGGGCTAAACTTCGGGTTCTGATGTTTAAGGGCTTCCACTAGCCTTGATTTTTAGTTGGATTTGGGGTTTAAGGGCTTCCACTGGCCCTGGCCTTACTATATATATAAGGGACTGCCCCCTTAGGCCATTTGGGTTGACTAAGGGGCGCCAGCCCTTAAAACACTAGGAGAGAGTGAAAGAGAGAAGGGAGGAGAGAGAGAGAGAGTGTGTTTTGGGGGTGGCGGCGGCGGCGGACAACTTTGAGCTGTCACACCGTCCGTCCGTCCATCCCTATATTTTTTTATTTATTTTTTAAATTTTTTTAAAGTACCCGATATGTCCCCTAACAAAATTTATTTATTTACACTTGGTTTACACTTGCCAATGAGGTCGTATTGAGTTGATCCAAGGGCTGATTTTTTGTGACGATGATTTATTCATCATCTAGATCAACATCAGAGCATGTATCGTTCCCAAATGGGCCACCTAATACTTATTTTATTCTTATACTCTATTTACAAGTGTGTTGTGCGCCTTTTTAGATATGATCCAAGGGTTAATTTTTTGTGACGATAATCTATCAATCATCTATATTATATTCGTCGGTTCTAAGTAACCAACAATAAAAATTTATACAGTAGTATATTAATTGTATAAAATCGACAACCAACTTTTTAATTGTATTGTCGGCTTTACACAATCAACAAACCATTTTGTACTGTCGATTGTATGGAACAGACAGTTGATGTGTGGAAATATATATATATATAGTAAAATCTTGTGTGAAAATATCTGCAGCCTAGCCAGCTAAAAGTTATGTTAGTTTCTCATCCTCTCAGTTTTGAGTCCATTCATATGTCGCAGGTGCAGGTAGCTTTACATCATGTAATCTACTAGTGATGGACCACTTTTTTTTTTTAAAATACAATCAAGGACGTAAAAAAAAAGCCACAAATTGATGAAAATAAAACACCCTAACAGACAAAGAGAAAGGACAAATAATCGCCAATCTACGAACACTAGAAAATATTTGTACGCATCTAAATTATGCACTTACCATTAATGTATTAAGTTTGTGGTCGTCTAACTCAAAACTAATTAGCAATGAATAGTATGACCCAGGATCATTATATATTGGGTTTGTTAGATTCTCATATCCCATGTGCAACTAATCTCATCGTAATGCACGCTAAACGGTGGGATGGTACGTAGACAACTCAACGCCTATGCAAGGGGTTCGGACTTGCATAGGCGGGCACATGATGGTCGTGACCAGCACCATAGCATTATTGGGACGTTTACTAAATTAATTAAGTCATTTGCACAACACATGATCGTATAATTACAGACTCATATGTTCACATCACAACACATGTGAAGGCAATTGCAGACTCATCATATTGCAAGGCACATGAACTAAAAAGTAAATTAGTTGCTGGGACTCATGTGAAACGGGACACGTGCAACAACATGCATTGCATCTGATGTGGATACTCAGCTACTATGGTACAGTAGTTGGGTAACTAAAATTCCTAGGGTAGGGTCTTGAATGAAACACTTGTATTTAATGGTATATATTGTCCAGGCTACAACGACAATTTATATTAAAGGTATAGACATATCCCTTAGTAAAATATGTATGGCTGCACAAAAAAACGGCTACAAACATATGAAAGGAAAAATATTAGGTATAAAATAAAAAAGTAGCCACCAACCAACAAAGAAAAGTCGCCACCATGAATAAAGAGAAGCTTCCGATCTATTACATGGAATAAACCTACACAACAATACCACTGCAGTGAAATTTGAACTTACATGCAAACTCCTCCAAAAGAAGAAAGGGTACCAACCAACTTGTCAAATGGTTGTTGGTGGGTGAAACACTTGAGCAAGTGACTAAATCTGGGTGTTACTTTGTGATTGGCTAAGTTTTAAATACAGAAGGAACAAATTTTTTACTTTTTTTTAAAGAGAATTTTGTAAAGAACATTTAAGTACCCTTAGTTTGTGGTTTAAAGAGTCTTTTACACACACGTTGCAAGTGTGAATTGGCAAATTGAGTGGTTGAAAAGCAGGCTCAATTCTTGTTAGTATGGAGTTACTAATATCATTAAACATTGTCAACTCTTAAAAAAAAAATTATAGATCTCAATGTTCCACTAGTTTCTTAATTAGAAAGATAAGTTTTACATGCAACCCATCTTTTTACACAATTTTTTTTTTCCACCTCTTGCTTGTGGAGTCTACATGAAGATTATTGAGGGTTGATTAATTTTTTTTCTATTTTGATATAAGGATGATCTCATCACCATGTTGATCATCCTCAGAAAAAATTATCATATTCTACCTAGAACTTGTAATTCCATCATCCGATGATTGAAAATCACTGAAAATCAAAAGTGATTGAGCTATTCAATTTTCTGTTGATCTTAAAAATTAAATGAATAACAATGTAGGTGGGACCCACGGGATAATGTTCACTCACTGTATGAATAACAATGTATGCATATCTAATTTTATTTTTAATATTGTTAAAAAATCTAAAACGATGAGATTTCTTTCGAGAATGAAGTATACAATGTAAAGATCATCCTCACAAAAAAATCAACTCTTAGGAGGGTGTATTGAATCAGAAGTTTTAAAGATTTTGACAGATTCTTTTAGCGACGGATTCTTTTAGATCTTAACAGAATCTAGTTGATTTATGATGTTTTTTGAAAAAAATTTAGAGATTTTTATATATTCATGTTTTGGAGTAAGACAAAGTTTGCTATACGTCGTTCACAAATTTATAAGGATTGTCTTGAATTTATGGAAGGATCAAAACATCCATTTTATTAACTGTAACGACCCAAAATAATTTAGTTGACCAGTCAATGTCTTTCCGAGTCAGTTAAAGTCTAATCCAACGATTTGACCGCGAAACCAATTAATTATTAAAATAATTAAGCTTAATGTTTAAATAATTAAACTTGAAATTAAATAAATGAGTTTTCGATTGGAGGGTAATTTAAAGAATTGAACCGTACAAATGGATAGATCTCGAAAAGTTATTAAATTTCGACTACTCACACGCGAAAATCGGACACTAATTGATCCCAATTCAAGGCCCGGAACACGATTGGGATTGGCACCGAAGGTACCCGCGATTTTGACTTTGATTTTGACCATTAAACTTTATTTAATTGTGCATATATACTATATATATGTATTGGTATGTATTGGGTGATGTACTAAAGTGTAATTTTATAAATCTTCCTATTATATACGCATAATTCGGTGTATGCACTTACACCTTAGTATAACTTATATACTTATCTTTTTTTTAAGTTTAAAGTTTTTATATATATAATACCCTTTTTTTTTTAATCTCACCGCCCTTATTCAGTTCATAAGGGAGAGAGAGAACTCTCCTTTACAGGAGAGTTAAAGACGCGTCAGAGAGAAGGAGAGAAAGAGGAGGAGAGAGAGAAAGGGAAGGAGAGAAGAAGAGAGAGGAAGAAGAATTTCTTGACGACGGTCCGACGGGTGGAAATCGTAGGCACCATTTAATTTGTGGATTGAGGTATAATTTGAAACCCTAGCTCCGTATTTAATTTTAATTAGATATTTTATGTTGTTAATCTTAGTTTTCAATTTTAGGGTTAATTTTGTTGATAGTTTAAGATTTGATTAGACCTTTCAAACCCTTAATTGATGGAATTGATAATTGGGAAGGTTGATTTTGACCCAAAATTATTGTTTTGTGTTAGATTATAGATTCGGAGGTCTAGATTAATTAAAGAGGATATTTAGAGCAAATTGGGTTGTAGTCCTAAAGCCCTTATTTAATTTGATAAGGACCTGGACCCTCGTAGTGACTGTTTAGGTTAGAATTTAGATGCCTAGACTATTCTACATAGAATTGGTATGAATTGAATTAAGTTTTGAAAGTGGATTAAATGTGTTGTTTTCAGTTGGGAGAGTGTACTAATACCAGTACACTAATTGGAGGAAATTAGTGCGATAAAGAGAGCCTTGCGGGATTTGAGGTAGGAACTTATAAATACTTTCTTATAGCCATTAAAGTGCTTTCAATACTTTTGACAGGGTTTAGATTTATAAATCAAATGTAATTATTTTGCAAAGCATGCATGATTTATTTGTGATGTCCTATTGACGTGAAAATGATTCTCCCAAAGTATAGTTTTACATAGTGATGTAAAACAATAATAGTTATTTTTAAAATAACTAGATTCTAATAATTATATATATATGAATGAGTTATATACATATATAAATATATGGATGATTCTTTTCTTACTTATAGTTAAATAAACTATAATTTCAAAAGAATTGAGATTTAATCGTTATCGAGCTTTAGGGATGGGCATATTTCCAAAACCAAACGGATTTTGGGGTTCTTATAATATATAGATATATATTTTACTTCCTTCCATATGTTGGGAGAAGTAGTTGTTTTAAGATGATGTGTGGGATGGAGGTTCCCAGTTGTTGGGTATGTGTTGGTGATTCCCTAGGTACGGGCTTTCCCCCGGAATATATACTATATATGTTATGCTGGGCTTTCCCCCGGCTAGGATTATTACCGGCTTTCCCCGGATTATATTACGGGCTTTCCCCCGATTACCCGGCTTTCCCCGGATTATATTACCGGCTTTCCCCGGAATAATATTAGTTGGGAGATCACAACATGTACATGGTTGTTAGTTTTTGTAGGAAAAAGGTATTTTCTACTACTAAAACTTATACTATTATAATATATATTTTTAGGTAATCCGAAAATGGATTTGTAATGCCTACACGAGCAAATCATTGAAGTTTTCCTAAAAACAATGGTTTGTTCCGTATTTTCATTATGTTTTCCTGTCTCATGACAGGAATGGGACTCTCATGATATAGGAAAACTATTGAAATCTAGGTTATTCTATTTCTCTTTTTGGAAAGCCTTGTTTGGATAGGTACGTGTATGATTCTAGAAATGTCGAGGTTATATGCTGCCTAGATTAGGCGAAGACTTGAGGAGCGTGACAACTCCTGGATTATTTTAATGATCATTAAGATGTCTGCACAAGTCAAACGGCTGACCACCGCGACAACGGCTACATCGGCAAATTATGGTCAAGGGTCCACCTGAACCCAAATCATGAGCCAGCGTGCTTCTCACAAAAACCGATAAATCAGTCGCTCGGTCGGAAATCAGGAATTAACGATGGGGTTCCACATCGGTTAAGTTGGAACACGATTTTGCTCACTGACTAGGAGCTGAAACATCTAGTCGTAGCCTCTTCACTCTAAGATGATTACACTACGCAATATTATGATGTGAGATGTTGTTAGTTTATATTTACTTGTATGGGTAAGTGAATGGTTATCGGTTTATGTTGTAGTAAAGGTACCAAATGCTTTTACATTACTGTATTATGATTTCTCGGTTTTCTTTAAAACCTGCATTGTCTTAAATTCATATTAGTGACTACCTGTTAGTATTATAAGTTCTCACTGGGCTTTTTGCTCAGGAAATCGAGGAGACAGTGGATGATTGGATGTTAAGTAATTTGAGGAGGCAGGTATAGGGAGAGTATCCACCTCAGGTTTATTATACTTGAGGTGTTGTTATTATTCAGTTATGATGCAGTTATTTTCCTTGCTTTGTATATATATTCTTTTGAACTATATAATGTAAAACAAGCACACTTATGTATATTTAGTATCACTTAACAAATCTTATATATGTATTATTTTATCAAGCGAGAGATCGTTTTAGAATTATGGTTTGGATTCAGCCTAGTGGATGACTAGGTAGTCTATATTGGAGAATATGGTTGATTGGATATGATGAGATGATATGAATGGAAGAAATTGATATAGAAATGCTATTTATGGATAAATCATCTCTTATACAGGTTTATGACAGGTTTCAGACCCTAAAAATACAGGGAGAACTCTGGCAAATTTTTCGTTGGGCCTAACCATATTTAGAGGTGATTAAAGTTCTGACGAACTAGATTAGCTTAACTCTGATGTAGGTTCATAAAACCTAGTTTAGGTTTATTTAGTACTCATTAGTCACCTCGTGTAGTAAGCTTAACGCCTCGAGATGCGACTCAATTTCTTAGAGATTTTGAGTTTCGAGATTGGGGCGTTACATTAACTATCAATGGTAATGTTGGCGGTAGTTAGATGGTAAAGTGGTGGTGGTGGCGGTGTTGGCGGAGGTGGTGGTGAGATGATAATTAGTGTGGTTTTGGAGGTGATGATGTCGTGGTGATGATGAGATGGTAAGGTGGAGATAGTGAGGTTGTGGTATGAAGAGAGAGAGAGAGAGAAAAAAACCCTAGCTTCTCATTTTAAAAAATCCATAAAAATCTCTTAACTTGAGGTCGGATTATTGAATGAGAAAAAATGCATATACCAAGCCTTCAAATTAAGTCTATAAAATACCATGAAAATCTTAGGCCCGTTTAGAATTCTTAAATATCCAAGTAAAATGAGTATCTCAAATTTTTAAAAAGCCCATAGAAAACATGTTTGAATAGACCTAACAAAATGAACCATAACACACCAACTCTAACCCTAACTCGACCCGCCTAACCTACATCTACTAAACTTAACTCTTTTATCCTCATTTTTCACAAAAACAAAGCTCTTAATTTTGTCAGTTCTTCGACTTAATTAATGAGATAATTTTTCTTGTTAATGTTTATCCTTCTTGCCATCTAGGTTTGAGCAATATTTTCATGTTAGGCATATAAATATTTTAGACTAGTTAAAGATTATAGGTCTTGTATGTGACAGCTTGCACAACGAACAATTGACGACCGCTTAGACCCAAGTTCAATTTCTATTAATTAGTATCGAGTTACTGGTCTCATTAAACATGTTCAACTCTTACAAAAAAAAAAAGATTATGGATCTCTACATTCCACTAGTTTCTTAATTAGAAAGATAAGTTTTAAATGCGCATTCTTTTTACACAAAATTTTACATTTTTTTTCGTATTTTACTTGTAAGGTCCACATGGAGATGATTGAGGGCTATTTTTTTATGCAAATGACCTCTTCCCTATATAAATTATTTTAACAAAAAATTACATCATTTCTAAACTTTTAATCCTATGAAAATTTGAGTTAAATTCAAAATTTTCTGAACCATTGATTTTTTTTATTAGTTTTCTACCAATTTTTAATAATGTTAAAAAATTTAAAGCGATGAGATTTCTTTCGAGGATGAAGTATACAATTAGTGATGAGATAATTGTCAAGGCAACACTGCTTTCGACACTCCTCTAGGGTTATCTACGTCTAGATCAAATGGATGAGCCTTCTCCCTTACCTTTCCAAATTCGGTCAAGACTTTGATCTTGTGGCCTTAGACTTCTGGTTCGTCTTTTTTAGTTTTGAACTGCTCCAAACAGTCTCTAGAGTGGAGGGACCTGCAAAAGACACTCCAATGCTTAAGTCAGTAAGTGTATAACATGTTTTTAGGGTTTAACTAATGAAAAAACGTAACCTTAGTCGAGTTGAGCTTCCCACCATTTGTAGTCAAAGTCAACACTTCGATTAGGTAAGGATCTCCTCAGATCTCGCTCAATCTACAAAAGAAAGGTTATTATTTTGGGCGATAAGTTAGCTACCTCTAGCTGCTCATATACCCATCTGATTGGTTGGTCCTTTCATGACCGATATTCTGAGAGTATCTTCGTGGAGATCTTCTTCCCTTACACAGAAGGATCTCTTTGTTGGCCTCGAAGATCGTACCTTGGAGAGGAATTCTTGTAGACCAGGCTTGCACCCTGAGTTCCTAAGCGGTTCAGGCTTTCACCATGGTTGAATCGCATACCCAAACTTTCACTTCGAATAAGGGCTGTTACACATGTAGTCATATGCAAGTCATCCTAGCGGCACACGAGCAACATCGGTCAATGCTCCTAAGGGGGGGTTATTCAATCAAGATTTTCATGGACTTCCATGGACTTTCATGGACTTCTGAAATCAGGTGTTATTGGTTCAAGACTTTGAGAGAGTCTTGCAAAGTCATGTGTTATTGGTTCAAGACTTTGAAAGAGTCTTGCAAAGTCATGTGTTATTGGTTCAAGACTTTGAGAGAGTCTTGCAAAGTCATGTGTTATTGGTTCAAGACTTTGAAAGAGTCTTGCAAAGTCATGTGTTATTGGTTCAAGACTTTGAGAGAGTCTTGCAAAGTCATGTGTTATTGGTTCAAGACTTTGAAAGAGTCTTGCAAAGTCATGTGTTATTGGTTCAAGACTTTGATGGAGTCTTGCAAAGTCAGTGTTATTGGTTATAGACTTTAAAGTCCATGACTTTGATAGATTTACTTTTTTCATGGACTTTCATGGACTTTGAAAGACTTTTGTGTACAAATTGGCTTGTATGAAATCCCACCAAAATAGGTGGGATTGTCATGGACTTCATATTAATAATTAATATTGAATTAATAAATAATATTAAAATTAATTAATATGGTAGACATAATAATAATTAATATTAATATTTAATATTAATAATATAATTTGTATTTAATAATTAATATTAATACCTAGTATTTTAATAATTAATAATATAAATAGTTATGATTGATAACTAATAAAAATTATTAATCATGACAACAATTATTTATTTATAATCATTACTTATTATTATTATTAATAATTTATAATAATTATAAATATGAATAATTAATATTAACAAATATAAATTAAACTATAATTGTTATTAATTTTGTTACTACAAAACATTAGGAGTCTGCAAGAGTCTGCAGGAGTCTACAAGAGTCTGCAGGAGTCTGCAGGAGTCTGTAGCAAGAGTCTGCAGGAGTCTGCAAGACTCTGCAGTAAGAGTCTGCAGGAGTCTCCAAGACTCTGCGCAGGAGTCTGCAAGACTCTACAAGAGTCTGCAGGAGTCTGTCAAAGTCCATCACTTTAAAGAGTCTGTAAAAGTCCATGAAAGTCTAGATTGAATAACCCCCTGTAAATCTTTGGGCGCCAATGACTTTGCCACTTGTCAGTTGTCTCCTTCTGAGACTGCGAGGATGAGATAGCCTCCGATAGAGGCTAGGCTTCTATCCGGAGCCTCCACAAGCCGCCATAGTTTTGTTTCCCTCTTGGAAGGCTTCATTTTTTCCCTTCGCGATTAACATTTCTCTTCCAGAAGGGCTTAAGGTAGCTCCGTAGCCTTCTAAAGTATAAGGTACACACAATAATCATCACAAAAAATCAACCCTTATATTATCTTTGTAGGTGCCGCAAGATGGAAATACACTGTTAGTATAAGTAAAGCGGTAAAACAAAAAAGTGGGGTGGATGCAAAATTTCCCACTAAGAATTAAGTAAAATATCTCATTATCTCTTTAGATTTCTGTTACAATTCCATTCAAACGGTCAAACTAAAAAAACCTAAACAAGTCAAATTGAGAAAAATATGATCAAATTAGAGGAGGGTGCAATTTTAAATTTTCTAAACATTAGGGAGTGATTTCTAAAATATCACAAATCAAGAACAACACATCAAAAACCACCAAAAAAAGTAGCTTTTTTTTTCTAATAAAAAAACACTTTTCAGGGGGATTCTTTTTTAGTTTTATTTGTGATCCCCACAACGAAGGAACCAAGCAACCACCCACCACACACACCAAGCCAAATAGTAAAACACGGTTCTCACACTGTCTCCTCACGAAACCAAAAAAAACCAAAGTCAAAAATGTCAGAAATACCCTTACAAATTCATTAATTACACCTGATCATGTAAAATCCGTTTCTGACATTATCAGTTACTAAAAAAACCAAATCCCAAAAAAAATGTTAAATCCAGATTAAAACCCTATAAAATCCCTCAAAAGTCTCAGAGGAAGTTTCCTGGAAGCTCACTATGGCATTTCCCACCGAATTCCCACCATTTAACAGACCCTTCCTCCTCTCTTTCTCTCACTGCAACTCAATTTCTTCTCTTCTTCTTCTTCATCTTCTTCATCATTTTCTCTCTCTAACTTTCTCTATTTCTATTATTATTCAGTTTCCACCATGAAAATGATCACCAAATTCAATCCCAAAAACCTATTTCGTTCCAAAAAATCCCGATCTGTTTCTAGATCGGGCCCACTATTTGGTTCTGGGTCATCTTCATCATCAGATGGTTCAATAAATCTCAAAGGTTCATCAGGTACACCAACAAGTGTTCTTCCATCAAACTCACCGTTTCTTGAAACGAAATCTGGTGATGAGATCTGTAGTGAATGGTCTGGGTTTTCATCAGAAACCCATTTTGAACTTGTTCAAGCTTTTAAATTGATTGATAGAGATGGAGATGGAAAGATAACAAAAACTGAACTTGAAACTGTTTTAAGAAGAGTCGGAGCAGAGCCACCGAGCGAAGAAGAATTCTTGATGATGTTTACAGAGGTTGATCGAGATGGTGATGGTTGTATAACTTTGGAGGAATTCGGAGCGATTAGTTCTGCTTTTGGTCCTGCTAATGGATTAGAAGAACTTCGTGATACTTTTGATTGTTTTGATACAGATCATGACGGTAAGATTTCTGCAGAAGAGCTTTTGAGGTTTTTCATGGAGATTGGGGATGAACGGTGCACGATAGATGAGTGCCGGCGCATGATAAGTGGTGTTGATTCAGATGGTGATGGTTTTGTTTGTTTTGAGGATTTTACACGTATGATGGAACGCCGGAGATGATGGTGCATGATGATGGATGATGATGATGGATGGGGTTAATTTTCCGGTGTAATTCGGAGTTTGGTTATAGGATGAGTATCATCAGATCTTGAAGTAAGATCTAGATCGATTGATAGATCTAACGGTTGAGATCAATTAGTCTATCAAAAATTTTCTATTTTCTTATTTTACTACTTTGTTGGAATCAGTCGATTAAAACTAAAAGTTCTTTAATGTGAATATTTCCTTTCTTATTATGTCCTCTTTTTTCTTTTTCTGAATTTGTTATTTTTTTTATTTTTTTTTTCTCCTGAAAATTAGCAAGGTAGATAAGAAAAGTGAAAAACTGAAACCTGTTAAATAGAACTTGATTTGATACCCTTACTAATAATTTTTGCAACAACCCTAAAAATATTAACTTTGAAACAACCCTTTAAATACGGAGTTTTGCTAGAATAACACCAAAATTTGACACCAAATATTACATCTGCTTTTTAAAAGTGGTATGAGGGGCTGAAATGGAATTAATGCTTTTTCATGATTGGTTTTCAATCAATAAAATAAGCAGATGTAATCTTAGATGTCAAAATCTGGTGTCCCTCTAGTAATGCCCTTAAATACGTTAGCTAATTAGTGAACCTAAGTAGTGAGAGCGGCTCATTAAAAATGCCCGACTTCAAAGCAGAAGCGTACCTAAGTAATGAGAGTGCCTTTAGTTTTAAAAAATGCCTTTAGATTTAAAATGTACCAAAAGAGCTGTTAATTAAAAAATGCTTTTAGTTTTAAAATGTACCAACATGAGGTTTGGACTTTGAAGGAGAAGCGTGAAGTTTTGAAGTGAGAATATTACTCTTATACTACAAGGGTATACTCTACCTCACGATTTTAGTTACTAGGGTCATAAATACCTAATTAGACCTTTATTATGATGTCTCTTTCTAATAGTTCGATTTCAAATTCTACATGGGTCGTAGGTTTATACATTCATTTGGGCCTACGAACTACACTACGAATCATTGGTATATACATCCTAATGTCTCTATCTAATAATAGTTGAGTATCAAAGTCAAAAATCTCTTAGAGGCCAGTGTATATACTATGTATGGCCGTTCCTTATTATACCTATGGGCCCTAGCTTGTTATATACATTGTTACGTTTCTTATTAGACCTGTGGACCCTTGTTATATATACATTGTCACATACTCTTCATAGTAGAGTTCACTATCAAATCTCTATAGGTCTCATTTTCTAGTGCCCTACATGACAGCTGCTCAAGTGTTCTTATGTCCATTGTATATACATTGGTACATAAAAGCGCAATGACATTTACGTAATATAGTACAGAGTCAGGGTTAATAGGTTAAAAATATATATACATATACATTGTCAGCGCAATGGCATTTACGTAATATAGTACGGAGTCAGGGTTAATAGGTTAAAAATATATATATATATATATATATATATATATATTGTCAGACCCACAGTTTTTTTGTTATATACATTGTTAATCGCTCTACAATCACCATTAACATTCAACACTTTAAGAGGAGAAGTGCTCCAGTTATGGAAATATCTTATAAAAAAGAATAATTTTAAGTTTGATGCAAATCAAGAGAGTACGTGAATACACATTACATTACCGTCAAATTTCTATTATGTAGGATTCTACTGTAAATATAGTACTATCTTAACTTTTTTTCATCCTCTCGACCCGATTAGGTCTTCAACTCTCAACTGTGAAGGATGCAATTGGTGACACAATTGATGAACGATTAAGGGTTATTATTTTTGTGCTGAATGAGTGGAAATGAGTCATTTTAACATCGGCATAAGAAATCAGAGACGACCTATTTTAATTTTTCGGATCTTAGCCGTGGTTGATGGTTCAATGGTTGGTACCATTTGAATATGAATCAATGGTTGGTAAGGGGGTATTTTGAAAGTTTGAAGGAAAGAAGTAAATTACCTCTTAATTACCTTTCATATTTCTAATGGGTTGTTGCCAAAACTTGAAAGAATTTCAGGTATGAATTAGTCGTCAGGAATGTCTAAACAAAAAATATTGATTTGCCAGAAGAGAAACAAGAGAAGGTATTATTTTAATTTATATTTTATTTATTTAAGTCAGTGACAATAATTTATAATTAGCTGAAAATACATTATATAAACCCTTGATCTAGGTGGACCCCAGCTACCATGTACCATAAAAACAGGCCTGCCAACAATTTGATTGAGATCCAACGGTCCATATTGATTTGGATTGGTTCATTCACATGTAATCATGTACCTTTTTGTGTGTTAGTTGTCCTTCTTAAATAAAATAAAATATTTTAAACTAAAATTAAAAATAAAAGTAAAATAAACGGCTGATATTAAATATGTTAGTGTTGGCAGAGAAAATGGACGGTTGGTTTGGCTTGGAGTGTGAGAGGATGTTTTTGTTTGGTGGAATGAAGCCAACATGTGGGCAACTACCCAAGTCTTGTGTTTAATTTAAATAAAAAATTAGGTTTAGAGAGAGAGAGAGAGAGAGAGAGAGAGAGAGAGAGAGAGAGATGGATGTTTAATTGATAATGGAAATTGGAAGAGCTGTTAATGGATCGGGTAAACCCGATTGTGAAATTTGATTTTCGAGATTTAGATTGTACGGACTGCAGCTGTTTTTTTTTTTTTTTTTTTTTTTTAAAGAAAACCAAAATAGATTAGAAAGAAACATATTCCTCTCCCAGCACAAGAGATCTTACTGGGAGTAGGTCAGTCATAGTATCAGTAGTAATAGAGTTAAGCCAGGTTAATGGGGTAAGACAGGTCCTCCCATGCCTAGCAGACATACAAACTGCATCAAAGTTATCAAACTGAACATAATAAAAACCAACATTAGATAAAAGAGCAAATAAAGTCTTAGTTTCTGTAAAGAGTTCTTCATTCCTCCATCCTACTGTAGCTGCAGCATCTTGCCTATAACCCAAAATTTGCTTATCATTGCTTTCAAATCTGATATTGGATAGCCCCAATTCTTCACACCATTGATAAGCAGCCATAGCAGCTTTACAACATCCTTCTTCTAAATCTAGGCATTTGGTGGAGATACTCCTAGTCCCTTGGCAAGACCCTGTCCAATTCATATAAGAAAGACCAATACCTATAGGTTCATTGTGAGAAATGAAAGAAACAGTAAATCTGAAAATGAAATCGAAGTTTGTGCTTTGATTCAATTGGTTACTGTGGTTATCTGTGGAACTAACAGCAGTGGGGATAGATTCAGCAGCCACTTTTTCCTTCAATAACTGACATTTATCAATCAAAATACTAATTTGGGCTGCTGTTTGAACAGGATTAGGAATCTTCTTCTCAAAAACCATCTCACACCTAGCTTTCCAAACATACCACATAACAACGGAGCAATATTCAATCCAAGAGATATAAGAAGCAGGCCAGCCTATAGGATTATTATTAAGACTTGTGAACCAATCACTAAAGGAAGAATAGTTGGGGAGATCTATCTGAAGACCACATGGAAGACTAAACCAAACTGCTCTAATAAATTGACAATGAACAAAAAGATGCAGAGTTGTCTCAAAAGCTATACCACACATAAGACAATTTTGGTCAATATTTGGTAATATCTGAGCTATCCTATTACTGACAGGAAGAATATTATGTAAAGCTTTCCAGAGAAAAGCTTTTATCCTAGGGAGGATATCTAGGTTCCAAATCAGATTCCAATTACCAGTAAAGGGACAATACAAATCACCAGACAACTTTTGATACAAAGACTTAACCGAGAACAAACCAGATTTGGTCAGAGACCAGCGTAAGGTGTCAGTACCATAATTTGGAATAGAAATAGCAGAGATAATTGATGCAGTACCTGCATCAAAACACTGATCTAGAAGAGGTCTATTCCATTCCCTAGAATTTTCCATGAAGAGGTGCTTTACCATAGAAACATTTGACAGACCTTCAAGAGAAGGCTTAACAATAGGGGAAGAGATGATAGGGATCCAGTTATGATCCCAGATGTGTGCCTGCTCCCCATCCCTCACTTCCCAAATACCATATTTCTGTATTTGACACAAACCTTTGGTTATCCCTTTCCAGAGCCAAGAAGAGGCAGCAGTAGCTTTTTTGGTTAAAGGATCTCCATTAGGGAAGTACTTCATTTTAAGAATGGAGACCCAAAGAGCATCTTTAACAGTAAGAAGTCTCCAACCAATCTTAGATAATAAAGCTAAATTAAAGACATTTAAATCTCTAAAACCCAAACCCCCAGAATGTTTAGGTTTACAAATAGAAGACCAAGCCTTCAAATACAAACCTTTTTTCCTGTCCTTGTTTTTACCCCACCAGAAATCACGCTGAGCAGCAGTGATTTTGTTGGTAATGACCTTGGGGATAACAAATACCCCCATTTGGTAATTTGCCACCGTTTCAATAACTGTTTTGACAAGGATAGATCTAGCAGCCTGAGAAAGAGCCTTAGTTTTCCAACCTTGCAGTCTAGAATTAACCTTGTCAAGAATAGGTTCAAAACATAACACCTTGGATTTGTTTGTAAACAAAGGGACACCCAAGTATTTATCATTAAGCCCTATATATCTAACTTTAAGAATTCTCATCATCATTTTTCCATGCTTATGAGGGACAATTTTACTGAAAAAAAGACCAGATTTTTGAAAGTTTATGAGTTGACCAGAAGCTTTGCTAAAAGCAGTTAAAATATCTAAAAGGTTTCTACACTCATTAAGATTTGCCTTTGCAAAGATGAGACAGTCATCAGCAAAAAGTAAGTGGCTAATGGACGGACTCCTTCTAGACACTTTGATACAATGAAGAAGACATTTAGATTCTGCATCTAGAATGGTTCTAGAAAGACCTTCCATGCACAAGATAAAGAGGTAAGGAGAGAGAGGGTCCCCTTGTCTCAATCCTCTTGAAGGAAAAAAAAACTGACAAGGAGAACCATTAAGCATAACAGCAGTAAGAGATGGTCCAAGTGTTGAATTGATGAATTCTGGTTTCAGGTACGAAAAAGAACCAAAATTTATTATATACAGAAATACAGATAGTTCAGACTAGTACGAAATTGGTCCAAGTGTCATAAACTAACTAGATTTAATTTTCAGGAAGACCACTTGTGAGAGTGGTTGGAAACATGGTTGTCCAAATTGTAAGTTCTGGTTTCGAGTCCGACAAAGAGGATTCATCTTTAATTTAAGTCTAATTCAAAAAAAAAAAAAATTCAGACCCAAATATTAAAAGATTGCAATCTGTTTGATTGATAATTGAATGATATTTTGCTTATTCGATCTGAATAGAAGAATCTCCTAGATATGATGCAAAATGAATCGTTGATCAGAGATTTATCTGACATTTTTACAGTTAATATGGTATTTCTATTTTAACAAGAATGAGATTTAGAGAAAAAAAAATTCTTTGAATCTATTAATTTTAGACCTGGCAACGGGTGACCCGGCCCGCCAACCCGATCCTAACACGACCCGCCAAAGTCGACTCTAACCCGACCCGTCAACTAAACGGATTGAGTTAGGGTTGACATTCTTGAACCCGCGGGTCAGTAAGGTCAATCCGCCCAACCCGCGGGTGACCCGCCAACCCGTGAATTATAATTTTTTCAAAAAATAATACTTTAGTTTCATTTTTTATAAATAATTTTTAAATTTTAAGTTTTAGTTAGTAATTTAATCTTTCAACTAATAAATCTGACAAATTTTAATCTAATTAATGAGTTTTAAGTTTAAAATAATGATTAATGAGTAATAAATGGTCTTTAAAATTTTTAAATTTTAGTTAGGGTTAACCCGCCAACCCGTTAGGGTCAACCCGCCTAGAGTTAGGGTTTGGAAAATTGACCCGTTTATTAAACGAGTCAGGGTTAGGGTTGAGCAATATTGACCCGTTAACCCGCCAACTCGGCTAGGGTCGACCCTAACCCGTTGCGAGGTCTAATTAATTTAATAATAAATAGATACTTGAAAATCAGCTAAAGAAGAGCTTCCCTAAGATAATAATCTCTAGGGCTGTAAACGGTAGCCTATCGGATCGGATATGGCCACATCCGAATTCGAATCCGAAATTTTTCTATAACATCCGAATCCGATCCGATATCCGACGGATGTTAAAACTTAATGACCGAATTCGAATCCGATAATATTATCGGATATCGGATATTATCTGATTCGACCGATAAGGTCATTAGAATTCCAATATCATCTAAAATTCAAAATTCGAAATCCTAAATTTGAGGATCATGTTCAATTTAGACTTGAGATGCAGTAAGTCTCTACCTCTCTTTCCCAAAAAAAATAAAAATTTCTCTATAATTGAATTTTCTTTAACATAATTTCAAGTTCTACTTATTGAATCTGAAATTCAATTTTGATGTCACACACAACCAACAAAATCAGTTCACTAAAATACCCACAAAATCAAGTTTTGATAACAAATTTGTAATTATCTATCAAATACCAAATCTGTAAAATGGGGGAACCTGACCAAAAAAGAAAAGAAAGAAAAATAGGCGAAAAAATGTAAAAAAAAATTTCCTCGCCATCGTCATCTTCTTCATCAGATCCATGCAACAAAACAGATGCTATTACTTCTATTCAAGCAAATTTGTTTATTATAATACAAAGAACATGTCACTAAAACCATTTCTTCATTCAGAATATTGGACAAACAGATTCATTACAAAAAAAATTTCCAAATAACAAAACTCTCTAGAATTAAATACAACAAATAACAAAACTCTCTAGAATTAAATACAACAGGCTAACTAGTTGGAGTACTTTAACTTACAATAGCATTCTATTAAAATCACAATAAATTAATAGAGCATCAAATATTAATTCCACAACAATTCAATCAGATCTAAAGAAATAAGGTTCTAATTGCTAAACCAAGAAGAGCTGCTAAATAAATTATAGATTCCCAATAACATTCAATACCAGAGAACTGCAAAACCTTCTTAGGATCCCTAGCAGCGACAATCCCAGCACAACAAGGAGCAGGAACCATACGTACAGTGACAGACCCACACTTACCAGTAACCTTACAAGGAACTGTGTGAGGCTTACGGATCTTGTTACCCCAATAACCCCTTCTCACCGGAATCACGGACTCTCTCTCTCCCTTCTTCTCTCCGTCGAGTGTCGAGTCGTCCCTTTCTTTCTCTCTTCTTTTCTTCTCGTTCTCTCTGAGGCGCCGTTGGCTAGAGGAGATGAATTTTAGGGTTTTTCATCATAACAAGTTACCCTTTCAAAGCTTACGCCCTAATGGGTAGTAAGAGTAAATTAAAAAAATATATTATTAAAATATTATTCGGATTCGGATAATTATCCGATCGGATTATGTCATTCCCGAATCCGAATCCGATTAAAATATTATCCGATAAGAATATCCGAATCCAAATCCGAAATCCGAAAATTTCGGATAAAATCTTAAAAATCGGATACGAATTCGAATCGGATTCGGATTTTCGAATATCCATTGACAGCCCTAATAATCTCATCCGAACTTGAGCGTAAGAAATAAATTAACATTTCTATTAAATTTATAAGATAATACTTTTTCTACAGAGATACTATTTGGACCGATTTTTGCATCTGTCCAGCAAGACAGATTGAGATGGCATTCAACATCCACCAGGGGGGGGGCCTTTGGAAATGTCCCTTGCAGAGGCACCTTCACCATGTTACTCTAAGTCTCCTTAATAAACTCATTTGTTAAGAACATCTTTGGTTTTTGGGGTCATGTGCTCTTGTAAACATCTTACACCCAAGGGTGTCACGTGCAACTGCACATCACCACAAATGTGCACCTGCATATCACCAGGAATGTGCACACCAACTATGTGCTCGATGTGCACCCCGCACATCACCAACAGTGCGGGTGCACATCACCAGGAATGTGCATATCATCGGCAATGTGCTCGATGTGCACCCTCACATCACCAACTATATTCATGCATCCGCACATCACCAGCAATGTGCACCCGTACATTACCAGGAATGATATCACCAACGATGAGTTCAATGTGCACCCACACATCACCAACTATGTGCATCCGCACATCACCAAGCGCCTCCGGAAACTTTCCTGCAACTATTAAGCTATCTAATATATGAGATTGACTCAGTCGTGGGAGGATTAAATGGACATAAGTTTGGTGGTAATAAGCAAATGACAGAGGTTATTGGTCGTGGCATAATTATGCTATTGCGACTAATATTTACGCGACTATTGGTGTGCCACATCCTTCATAATTGACTTATATAGAGGACCTCTACCTCTACCTCTTATTTGACAGAACAACACTCCACTGCATACTTGGGTTCTTGCTGCTAATCTTTGTATGTTCTTTACTTTTATTCCCACTAGGCCTTCATGTCTTCTCTTCCATGGCATAACGACTCCGAACGGTTATTGACTTAACTTAAGCAGTGTCTCAGAATCACCTCTCTTAGACTTAAATCTAGTTGAATTCATACAAATCATCATCTAACTTCCACATCAACAACACACAAAAATCATCATCTACATACAAAAATTACCTCAAATATTATAGTTAATTATATATATAAAATAAAAGAAATATTAGGGGGCGGCCTCAAAACTTGGGAGCTAGATGTGGTTGCTTATGCCGCTGAAGCTCACAAGAAATGAGGTTTTGATGGAGTTAAATAAGGAGGGCAACATAACGGATAACTCCTCTCACACTTCATATGTAATTTCGCTCGAAAGAAAAGATGTAGATAGTATACCAAAGTTTTTGAAAAAAAAATTCCCAATTTATAACTAGAGGAGTGTTCGATTATTTTCATTTACGATGGATGG
>MVGT01001096.1:351430-370818 GCA_002174775.1 Macleaya cordata | reverse complement strand
AA
Source organism: Macleaya cordata (assembly GCA_002174775.1). Classification (NCBI taxonomy): domain Eukaryota; kingdom Viridiplantae; phylum Streptophyta; class Magnoliopsida; order Ranunculales; family Papaveraceae; genus Macleaya; species Macleaya cordata. The sequence goes on along the minus strand of MVGT01001096.1, from coordinate 370,816 downwards.
GCTTCATCGGACTCATTCAACCACGTGGGGTGACAATGCCAACAGCCACGAATGAAGCATCTTCTCGGGTGCATACCATAAATTTTTTGGACAAGGATGGGGGGGGACCTTGGAAGATGTTGACTAAGTACCAAACGGGGCCTTAGTACAAATCAATTTTAATTAGGGGGCCTACATTAATTGAACACTCTTGGGTTGGGAAACTCTTTATCAAAGAAGAGGATACGTAAGGGAAAAATTAAGAGCTTTGCTTTTTAGACCGAAGCCTTTACAAAACAAATGCCCGATGTTTATTTGGTATGATAGATCTCACTGTCACATAAGTTGGAAATCCCTTATAATTTGTTTGGATGGGGAATTCCAAGGTAGGGATTCAGTGGGGACCAGGGATTAATGTTTTCCTGGTCTGTTTGGCTATCAAGAATCCCAAGAAACTTGGTTCCCTGGGAAACATGTTTTTCAACAAATCCCTATTTTGGAGTCCCACCTCCCCCCTTAGAATTTGTTGAAATTATAAACTAAGGATTCACTATGTATTCACCTAACTCAATGCAGATTACACCCCATAGAATTAAAACAATAAAATAGAGATTTTCCTTGAATTTTAAATGGCAACCAAATAAACCAAATGATTCAAGCTTCCAAAGATTCATGAATCCATGGATTCTTTAATGGTTGCTAAACAAACTAAAGGATTCATGTTTCTGAGGACTAATGTTTCTAGCTTATCAATATAGCTAGCTAGTATTGATAAGCTAACCTAGCTAGCCTATATACTTCAGTCATAAATTATTGAAGGAGTGATTGTTTGTCTTCTACACATGTACTGGCTAAACTTCATGTCCATTTCTTCATTCAAACGATACATTTAATTTTGGTCGATGGGCCCACGTCTTCCCATTTCCAAGATATTTCCGGGCAAAAACAGCTATTATCAATGTTTGAAAAACGGACTGTTATAGCGGTAACATTATATCACAATAATACTGTTATACGTTAATGTCCGTTTTTACAGTTACAACGATTATAATGGTCGTGATTTTATTAAAACAATAGAAAAGTAACATAAAAATCATTTCAATATTTTTTACATTTTTCTAAAAATTAAAACACCTTTACTTTTTGTTATAATAACCTATATTTTTCGTTATTACTGTATTATTCTGATTTAATACAAATGTCAGTTTGAGCTTCAAAATAGTTATAATGGCCGTTATAACGGTAATGACCCTCTACAGTTACACCAATATAACGGTGAGTTTCAACCATTTGGCTATTACTCAGATGGTGTAGAACAAAAAAAAAAAAAAGGCAATGACTGCTTAATTAATAGTAAGCCCAAAAAAATTTTAGTGTAAACTGAGCTTTAACTAACTATTAGTTATTTTAAACTTTCGCTACATTTTGTTAATAATTAATTTTTTACCTTCAGTTTTTAGACAAAAAAATGTTATAACTTTTTAAATACGAATCAGTTTTTATAAAAACTATATTTTTGAAAATCATTCGTTGAGATCTTCGAAATGAGACCAGACAATAATATTATTTTCTTAAAAAAAAGTATATTTATGAAACATGAAAATTCAAATTTGCATACATGAACTTAGATTTTTATAAAATTCAAATTGCGAATTGCAAAATTAGATTTGCATAAGAAATCTATAAATACAAATAAAGGTCCAAAATTATGCAATTCTGACGCGGCAAGCTACGTAATCTTTAAAAAATTGTAAATTTAAGTTTTAAAAACTCAAAACATTGCAACTTCAAACATGCAAACACTTTTCAACAAAATCTATTATTAAAAGTGGTATGCAAATTTAGTTTTTCATAACTTAAAATATTGTAACTTCAAAATTGCAATTGCAACTTCAAATTTGCAATTGAAAATTTGGATTTGTATATACTTAAAAAAAATGTATATCAAATTTTATCAAAATATTTAAATTTGACGAAGATCTCGACGATTGTTTTTCATATATTTAACTTTTATCAAAATCCGATTTGTGGTTTAAGAGATATAGCATTTTTAAAGTTTTAAACAAACAAATAACAAACTTTCTCTCTCGGCCAGCTGTCCAACTTTATATATAATATATAATGATTGAATAAAATAGAATAGAGTTAATTTAACTTAACCCCTGCTGAAATTTGTCCTAGGGTTATTTGAATTAACCGTTTTACTTCGTGGCAAAGGTTGGATCAAACTATCACCTAATAAAAAATTCTAAGAGAAATAACTAAGTCACAAACAAAAAATCTCTACTCAGAGTATTGACTTATTCGATTCTTATTTTGTAGAATTAAGAACTAGAATCGAATATTTCAAACTCTAGAAAATTAAGAATTAACACAAGAGATTTTTGTTAACGAGAAAAATCCAACTGGGAAAAACTGCGGGACCTAGTCCAGCCAAACAATCCACTAAGAGTTAACGGGAACTTTCAAACTGATTTACCACTCGACAGACACGATTTATGACTCCCACTACGTTCTGGTCAGCAACGGTCTTCAGATCTACCACGGCTTCGAAGCCCACGAACTGCTGCTTAGAAGATCTCCACTTCGCAAATGATCCGGAACTCCACCGAATCGGCGAATAACTCGAATGCACGAGCTAAACACCACACACCGGAAACTCACCGTGTCACACCCTAATTTTCGGTACTCTAAATCCGATCCGATTCGCCGAGTCCGAAAACCAAGACGTGATTAATGTAATATAAGTGTAAGTAAAAATATCGAATAAAACTCATTTACTTTACTTTTGAAAGACAATGAATTTAAAAATATTTTATTAATAGTCTACTTTAGTCAACATTGGTTACCTTAAAGTAAGGCCCAAGTCAACCAAGTCCATGTAAAGGTCAACTTAAGTCTCTAGCTAAGTCAAAGTCAATTCAAGTCAACCAATCTTTAGGTCAATGCTCATTGATTCGTCAAAATCAGTTTAAGTCAAAGAAAAATAAAAATGTAATGTTTAAAAATAATTTTCGCGTCAACTGTATACAGTTGAGTAAAATAGTCGTATCTACTTAACCGTAAATCCTAATTTTACAAATAAATCCATTCTGAAAATTAGATTCACAGATCTATAGTTTCATCAGAAATAGTCCGAGGCTAATTTTGACAATAAAGGGCCTAAATATGCATCCGAAGTAGTGATACGAACATGTAAAAACGCAGAAAATATAATTTCAGCTTTTTAAGAATTTTTGTAAAATCAGTAATTTTGAAGAGAAATTACTCTCTAACGAGGAAATCCAAAATACATGTTGTAATACCTTTTTGAAAAGAAAAAATCGAGAGCTATAACTTTATTAGAAATAGACTCGGCTCAATTTGAACCGGAACATGTCCAAAAATACTGTTTTGTAAATCTGACAGTATAAATTAAGGGAATTATACAATTTCGTATAAAACCTAATTAATTAAATGATTCTTGGAGGAAATTAAATATAAATTAATACATTAATTATACAATTTAAAACTTAACATCTAAGTTCATAAGAATGTTAAAACAATAAGAATTAATACAAAATAAACCTTATCCCAAGTGATAGAATAGTAGTTTAATCTATCAGTTATATTTATACAATTTGATAACACAAGTTATCTACTTCTTAAACTACACATCTTTGAATCCTTCACCTCAACGTAACCTGTGGGGGGAATTTAGGGGTGAGTAAACTCAGTAGGCAAATATCAACCCAAAAATAATAGATTGAAAACATGATTCATCAAAATTACAAGAATAATTAACTGATGAACTTGTAAATAAATTACCATTAAATGATTTATTTTTCAACCATTTAATATCTTATCTTGTATTAAACCGGGTAACAACCGCTTCCTCAAGCAGAAACAACGGTCGACCGCTTCCTCAGGCGGAAACAACGGTATAAGGGGTCTCCCTTTTTCTACCCATTTGATTAATGTTTACATAATCCTTTTTAGATTTATTATCAATCTAAATCAATTTCCATCACTTAAAAATAAATAGTGATCACAATTAACAAAATACATATTTAATTTGTAAATAATACAAAACAATTCATTTCCATGCATTTTCATAACAAAACATAAAATAAGTTTTAGTTATAATAGAGGGAAGTTCCACACATCCACCTACCTTAATTTGATAACAAAACTGTGTCTTTTGATCATCACCTTGTTATAGAAAATTCTCTTCCTTGAATACTTGAATAATTATAACTAATTAACAAGAATATTAATTAATGAAATGGGAAGAGAAAGAAATGAAAGAGTATTAGAAATTTAGAGAGATATGTTATAGAGGGAGAAGGAAAACTAATTTCAGAGAGAAAGAAATGATTTTGGGGTAGAGTTTGGAAACTAAAATGAAGGGGTATTTATAGTTTTTAGCCACGGTTATTGTAGCAGTGTGGTAGATGGAATAGTAATCAGATGAATTAACTGCATGTGTACTGTAGCTGATAGTAAATGACGGCTATTGTAGCAAATGGAGTAGTTGGAATAGTAATCAGATGAATTAACCACATGTATTACTGTAGCGACGGCTACTGTAGCGACGACTGAATGTAACACGTGCAACATATTTTAGTGTAGCAACGACTTCTCGTATACAAACATGTATACTGTTCATATATACGTATATTATTCTTATATACGTATACTATTCATTTTTTTACATAAAAATACTTAATTTACTTTGTTTTGTAAATCTAGTTCGCATTGTACAATTGAGTACTTTAACGAATTACGCACGTATATGATACTATTCAAATAAACGTTACTATAAATTTATACTTTACTATTCACTTATTAAATCATTTGCCTTGTTTTATTTTTAAATCTAATTCAGGTAATATAAATTGATACTATAGTGTTCATATATACGGTATTATTCCGTGTATATATATACTATTAAAGTGTACAATCACTATTCACGTATACGGAGATTATTCATATATACGGTTACTATTCACAAAAGATTATTCATCAAATTCTATGTGTATAATTTGATTCATATATAGTTGGTATAAAACACTATTCATGTGATACTATTCATAAATACGGTACTATTCATAAAACACTATTCATCAAATTTATATCATGTATCTTAATTTATGCATTATTGGACAATGGCACTATTCATGTGACACTATTCACATATACTGTACGATTCACGTATACGCTCTTTATTCACCAATGTATTGCATTATTTATCAAATACTCTTTATGGAGTATAATTCAAATATTATTGTCACTTAGATATTATTCATCGAATAATATGTATCCGGTATTATTTACGTGTATGTACTTCGGGTACATACAAAACAAACTTCAGCATTAACTTGTTTATTGAAATCAAGTTTGAGTTTGAAGAATTAAATTTTTCGGGGTATTACACACCGGCTAAACACAAAGATTTGTGTAAAAAAGATGGAAGGATTTGTGTAACTCTCAGCACAAGGTCAATCTAATCAATATATCATAATCTAGCTCTCCAACTGTTTAGAATTTGACTCTAGAACTTGGAAACCCTAATTTTCGATTTGAAACTCTCCAAGTATTATGTTCTAATTATTTTGATGTAAAACAACCTCTATATATAAGATTTAGTCATCCTAAACTCCTATGGAAAGTTTGAATCACTTTCAAAGTCAATTTGGCATAATTAGCAAAAATCATAAAATAACAACAATTTTGCGAAACCCAAAAATTTGATTTCAAAACCGGAAAGCTTTGTTTCAAAACCAGTAACGCATATGCATTCTTGATTTCGAAATCATGATTTCTGACTTCAAAATCAAAGTCCTCAGGAAGATGTTTGAACTTTAATTTCTCGAGAGGTTTGATTTCGAAACCACCAAGGGTGATTTCGAAACCAAACCTCAAAACTTGATTTCAACATAGATATCAACCTTGATAGTATCCCTATGTTTTTCGTACAATGTAAAGCATAACCAATCTAAGTTCATTAGTCATATACTAGTTTAACCACTTAAGATTAAGATAACTAGGTCAACTACCATCCTAAGATGATTTTCGGTGGTGAGTTGGATTGCAAGATGCCTTCTCTCTCCAATTCTTCAAGTCTTCAATGATCAGAACATGGAGGATAACACTTTAATTCTAACTCAAGGACATGGACTTATATTGAGTTTGATTTGACACGTAAATTGACAAACCTAGGAGGAACTCATGGACCTTACACACCCCCTCCCCAGAATTATTCTCCATTTGACCTTACCCTCCTCAAAGATCCCGTAATTAACTTACCCCCTTAAACTCACGGTTTCTGTAATTTTTCCATCTAAGGCACATGCGCATCTCGTACATCGCCATTCGTGACTAAAATATTCATCTGAACTAACAAGGAGAAAAAACAGTAGCAGCATGGGAAGAGGAAGGAAGAAGAAGAAAAAAGAAGATAGGAATGGTATCAACCCCATCCTTACCTTTCATCTTTCTCCACTTTTTTGGGTGAATTTCTAACCGAAAAATATTAAAAATTTCAGTTGATTTCCTTGTTTTTAACCTAGAATTTTTGCTCCTTATATCTTATTTTTATAGATCTTGATGAATGGGAGCTTAATGGTGATAGAGGTGATGTTATGGGCTGATTTATTTGTGTTAAGATAAGAAATCAAAACCCTTATGATCTAGATTTTGTTGTTTTGATTATGTCAATTAAGGTTTTTAAAGAAAAACGAAAATTGATGATGAAGAGAAAATTGATGTTGATTTGAAACAAAACTTAGTCAACCAAATAATCCCCTTGCATCTTGCTATTTCTCATCCCTCTCTCTTTTACCCATCTTCTGAGGTGATCCACCATGATCATACCTTCAAAAGATAAAACTTGGTGTTTGTTCATAGGGGTATGTTAGTTATGAATAATCCTTTGCAAGATGCATATGCGCCTTTAGACAGAAAAATTACGAAAACCATGATTTTGAAGGTGTAAGTTAATTGCGGGATCTTTGAGAGGGGTAAGTTCAAATGGCAAAATAATTATTGGGGGGTAAGTTAAATTAACCCAATAAAATATAGGCAAACTTAAAACTACACAGGACAAAGCAGTCAATTGTTTTACAAAATAGAGTAAACATTAAAAATAAAAGCAATAATATAGGTTTTGAACAAATAGAAAGTGTCATGGATCAAATGGTCCATATATTTTATAAATATGAGTTTTTGTCCATAATCTTAATAAAAAAAGTAATGCTAGAGCAAGTCTAATGGGATATCTTGAATGGTCCCCTGAACAATTAAATTTGAGGGTTTGGGGGTGGGCGAATTAAGGGGATTTTTGTGTAAAATGAGATTATGTTATGTATGCATTCAAGATTGTTTTATTTAAAACAATATAAATAAATAAAATGGTGGATCTGATGGATCTGGTTGTTAGTTGGAGTTTTACGTTGAAACTTGTATCCTAGTAGGAAACTCCTTCCACACTTTTTCTAGGCGACCGAGGGGGGCTGATATTAAGACTTACGTTGTGGCCACCTGTTACCATCGGGACGAGAAGTTTTAGAGAAAAATAGTAACGAACCTCTGCCCAAATATCTAAACTCATCAAGCCTTTAAAACTTTAGAGAGAAATAGTAACGAACCTCTGCCCAAATCTCAGTTCAGCCAGGAAGCGCTTAAGTAAGCTCGAAACCTTCAAGCTCTTTAAATTCAAAATGTAATCTATTCAAGTCCATGTAATACTTCAAGTCGATATCAATACACTCCATTTCCAAGCACTATATCAATATACTTGTTGTTTTACGGAAGATATACCCTAAATACCCCTAATTCTGAAGTAGATACCGACCTTGGTCGGGCCGTTGTCAGATGCTTACACATTCCCGACCCGTAATAGGACTCTCTTACCTAGCATCTCTTATTCAAAAACACAGACTGAGTCAAAAGAAAAGATGTTGTTCAATCTCTCAAAAAGAGGTTGAAAAGCAGCTTTTCTACTAAAGGGCCCTGATTCCCTTAAATTCAGATGGTGACTCCAAACATTTCATAATATCAATCTCAATAGAAATAGGAGCAAGTTTTCCATTCAGCGAAAGGAATCAGGAGACAGTAAGAGCTCCAGAGCACGCGGACTCGAACACTTTAAATAATTATTCTCTTACCATTTTCATTTTTTTTAATAGAGAACATGGGAAATTAAAAGTAGCCCTTGGATTGTCTCCAGGATGTGGCCCCGCCAATGCATTTTCCGAGGATGATAAAGTATTAGATTATCATATCGAATCCTAGATAAATCTATTTCTGATTATTTCTAACAATATTCTATTTTTCTACAGCGTTGGGATTTCGTCCTAAACTTAATTTTGGAAATAAGATTTTGGGTATATTTAGATTTTCCAAATTTAAGCACAAGACTTGAGCATGGGTCACTTTCTAATTTAGTGGGATTTCAAATCTCCTTGGCTTCTGATTAACCAAGTTATTTCTAATTAACTCAAGGGTTAATTGTTATAAATGGGTAGGCTCCAACGTGAAGGCTGGAAGAGAGACAAAGCTTGTAGTTTTGACGGTGAGGTCAAACACAATGTTTTGTGGTTTTTTTGCCAGTACATCTCCAGGGTTTTAGAGAGTTGATGGTAATGGTGAAATATTCTATTTCGTTAGAGTGCGAGCTCTACAAGAAAAATGGGTTTTTGGGGCAGCCAAAGTTGTCGCAAAAATCCTAAAACGCCGCCGCAATAGTGTTATTGCAGCGGATAGTTTTTTGCGTCAAACGTGGAAAATAGGTTTGACATAAAAGGTTTTTGCGGCGAAATTTTTGGCCGTCCCACAAATTCCATTAGTTTGCGATGGATGTTTTGACGCTAAAGGTTGTCGCAATAGATTTTTAAGTTAATTATTATTTTTTGAAAATTTATTTTTGTGACTAGCATCGCCGCCGCAATAGACCTACATTAGCGACAACCATGTGGCTGCTGCAAAGTCACTTTTTTTTATGACAACTATTTTGGCCGCCGCAAAAATTTTTTTTTTTTCCATGCAGCCTTTCTTTTCAGTGAAATACCTGTTAGTTGTACCTGTTAAATATGACCTGTGCAATGCAAATTCTTCATTATAAAAGATTGTAACTTCAGAAATTCAATCGTATGTCAACATTCTTCACAAAAACATCATTAACTAAACACATTCTAATAATTTCACAGATTCATCAACATTACTTACCAAAAAATATATTTAACTAAACAGATTCCAATCTTCAAAAGTATAGTTTGTTTCAAAAAAAAAAAAAAAACAATAAGGAACTCCATTGTCTAGCATTAATTCCTCATATGCATTTCAAAATGAATGTCTCTATCCAAAAAACAAAACAAGTAAGAAACTTCCATTGCCTGCTCATCAACTATATATGCTCATCCTGCAAAACAAAAACCAAACAACCAAAAGGAGTTAACTCCACAATTCCCTTGGTTTAAGTTCTTAATGCATTCATTCCATTAAATCTTCCTTTCAAAATATACAACCAACATGACTTAACTACACCAATAGATTAATTAATGTAATTCATTCCTTACATTAACTTTGAGGTTTGTAGTTAGAGGTGTCAAAGACAAAGGTGAATAACTTTGAGGTTTGTAATTAGAGGATTTCTCTAATGGGTTTTCTCAAAGGGGTTCTTGGGGTTCTTCATATATGATCCACTTAGTTCTCTTGGGTTAGAATTGTCAATGTAAGATGAGTGTGGTGAGGTATACATACCCAACATAGGGTTACTTATTGTACTTATTTTATCATTGATAATGGACGTTTCAACGATATGCCGTGTTTTTTTTTTCCATACTTAGGATTTCGACCTAAATTCTTTGTGTCGTGGATTGATGTTGTTTACTATTATTTTCTTTATCTTTGTAATATTTTTCGGATATATTGTAGATGACTTTGATGATCCACGTTTGCTTCTGCGTGTGCTTGGTATTGGAGAAATCCATTATGTAGAGGTTTGGTTAGATTCCCAATAAGTGGTATTAGAGTTGTTGGTTCGGCCAGGTGTGTGGATCAAAGTGATAGTTGTGCAATTTGTTATGAAAATGATTACAGGGGTTCAAGCGGTTGTAGTTCGAGGTAAAGAAAATTGAGCACAAGATCTGTGCATGGGTTAATTTCCAATTTAGTGGGATTTCAAATCTCAATGGTTTCTTACTAACCAAGTTATTTCTAATTAACTCAAGGGTTAATTGTTATAAATGGGTAGGCTCCAACGTGAAGGTTGGAGGAGAGCCAAGGCTTGTGGTTTTGACAATGAAGGTCAAACACAATATTTTGTGCATTTTTGGCACCACGTCTCTAGGGTTTTAGAGAAGTTATGGTAATGGTGAAATGTTGAATTTTATGAGAGAGAGAAAGAGGGAGAGAAAGGTGTTGAAGACAAAGGTGAATTACTTTGAGGTTTATAATTAGAGGATTTTTCTAATAGTTTTTCTCAAAGGGGGTTCTTGGGATTCTTCATGTATGGTTCTCTTGAAGTTCTCTTGGGTTGGAGATGACAATGTAAGATGAGTGTGACGAGGTACACATACCCAACATAGGGTCGCTTATTGTACTTATTTTATCATTGATAGTGGATGTTTCTCCAGTTTGTCGTAGTTTTTATCGATTGATGACGTTTACTATTATTTTATTTATCTTTGGAATATAGTTGTACATGACTTTGATGATCCACGATTTACTTCCGCATAGCTTGGTATTGAAAAAATCTAATACGTAGGGGTTTGGCTAGATTTCCAACATGAAGGTGTTCGGATTGCTTTCATCACATTCCTGCAGCTCTTCGCAATCAACGCCAACTATTTGCATATGGCGGGATATTTAGACCATAAAGTGATCGGTTTAGGGTTTAGGTTTAGGTTTAGGGTTTAAAGTTTAGGGTTTAAATATCCCACCACACGCAAAATTATCTTATCCTAATTTTGATTAAGATTAGAATTCATAGAGTTAGTCTTATCCTAGAGTTATTAAGTATCCATCAATAAGCCGGTCAAAATTATCTCTATAAATAAAGATCGTTGCAATTGCAGATTTGATCAGTGAATAAAATTCAATTGTTCTTTAAATTTTAACTTGGTATCAGAGCGGGCGTACTCATACAAGTTACGTCAATCCTGGGGGTTTCTTCTCCGAAGGTGGTAGCCATCAGCCAATGCTACTCTCCGCCGGATCAACTTGGTAAGGATTACAATGTATTTTACATGCTAAAGATTGTTGGGTACGTTATTAAAAAATTCTCATTATGAAAACATGAAACAAATGTTGGTCCGATCAATTATTATATTATATATGGGTCAGCACTTTGTTATGCCCATATTGTCACGTTGAGGAGCACACTACTTGGAAACAAGAAAAAAGTGAGAATTTTCCACTCGCATTTAATGAACCTCTGAATCTATCCTGATCAAATTCAAATAATCTAATGAGCCTTTGAATCTATTACAATCAAGCTCAGATAGTATGATGAGCCTCTGCATCTATCAATATCAAGCTCAAATAATCTAATGAGCCTCTGAATCTATCATGATCAAGCTTCAAAATCCAATAAGCCTCTGAATCCTTTAAGATCAAGCTTATTTTACTAAAAGAGCAATAAGTCCTCCAATCGATCAAGTATTTCAGCGACAACATATCAACTACATATGGGCATAGTGAAATAAACCCAACGAACTACTTTCTTCATTGGCAATCTCATCCAGTCATCATTGACAATTTCATCAAGTCATCATCAATAATCTCAAGTGAATCTTTGATCCCAATGCGATTGAGGGGGGATGTTAGACCATAAAGTGATAACGGTGAAATACACCGTATCATACTTTTAGATTAAATCAAGAAGGTCTAGGATTAGGATTTTGATTAAGATTAGAATTCATAGAGTTAGTCATATCCTAGAGTTATTACGTATCTATCTACAAGTCAGTTAAAATTATCTCTATCAATAGAGATCTTTGTAATCAAATTTGATCAGTGAATAATTTTAACTAGATATAGCTTCATCCTAAGGGTTATGGCAGCCTTGATCCCTCTCCAAGATACTATTTATATCTCTTGGCATGTAATTTTCGATGGACTGTCCTTTCTCTTCGTAAATGGACTCACCAAACCCTACTCACTCATAGGGGAGCCCGTTGTGTGCATAACATCAACTGATCTAGCTCCATCGTATCCATCCATTTCAATGGCCCGCATCATGGAGACAATGGGCTACTTCTTACTTCTTAGCTAAGAAGGAATTTTCTAAGAAAAGAGTGTTTGTGTCGTGTCCGTCTAGATTGTCTAAGGCGTGAGGCGAGCTGAGGCGACAGGCTAGACGTCTCGCCTCTTGTATTTTCTAGACACCACTTCTCAAAGTTCCCATATGATTTATTAAGTTTATTTCAAGAGACATGCATTTTTTTTGTCTTTCTATGACTTATATGCATAAATGGTAACAAAATGAAATAGATTAGCAAATCAATGAAGTACACAAGTTCGCAAACCTTGTTTTGATGTGATTTAATGGAGGTTGAAGCTGGTTGAAGATGGGAAGCAAAGGGTTTTTGGAGGCTAGAGAGAGTTTAGTGTGAAGAAGAATGAACAAAAAAAAAAAGTAAAAAAAGTAAGTTTTGTCCTGGGTGTCCACAAAAAATTTTCGTGGGGCAAGGCGAGCGAGCAAGGAGACCGTTGCCTAAACCTGAGGAAATTGGTCTCAGTCGAGGCGAGCAGATCTTTATTACGCGCCTAGCTCGCATAGGCGTTTTCCTTTGACAACATAAGTGTTTGTGTCGTGTTTTTAGTTTAAAAATTAAGAAAATAAAATTTGTGATATATGGGCGTCCGTGTTCAATCACCGTGTCTATGCTTTCTAGTTTCTTAGTAATGATGTTCATGGAACCCCAATGTCAGAAAATCTTGATGATCCAAATTTTATTTATTTTTTTTAACCTTCTTTTCTGTCCACCCTGTTTTATTCACAAAAACTGACCACTGAAACCATGGATTTAAGTAACTTGTCGGAAATTGAAACCTAAAAAAAAAACAAATTGAAACCTAAACTGGGCTCTTCTTAGGAACCTTAGTCATTCGACCCATTAACATATAACGTGAGCAGGACGCGAGCCTAATAAGACCATAATTAACCAAAACGAGCCCATTACCCCTAAAGTTTGGTAGTGGGTTCAAATTGATTTGACAATGCTCAATTCCGGAGCCCCGTTTCAAATTTTTGGTGCCCTATAATATAATTTCCCAAAGGATAATTTTATGAGCACCACATCCTTTCTGGTTGGTGGTTCGGGTTCGTATTTATTTTGACTTAGTCAAATCTAATTGACCACTACAATTTTCGGGGCAGGCCAAAAACAAAAAAAAAATGAAGGAAAAAGAAGAAGAAGACGAGGTAAAGAGACAGTGTTTGAGGAGGCCAGAGGATGGAGAGAAAGAGAGAGTGAGAGGGTGAGAGAGGGAGATATTGGGCCTACTCACTACGTAGATATTGGGCCTGCTTAAGGGATGTGTCCTGATGACCACCCTTAACTAATGAGCCTGCCACTAAATTTTGGGGTAGCACTCATAACAGGGTTTTATCCCCAAATGACCCCTTTTGGGTCGATTGGAAGTTTTTAGACTTTTTTTAAAAAACGATAATTTTAACCCATTTCTATCTTAAAAAACTGTTTCACCCTTTCCTAATTTGAACCCTAGAACCCCCAATTTGAACATTTGATGTGAACCCTTAAAGTGTTCACATTCGGATTCAAGTTTTGAGGTTCAAGTTAGGAAAGGGTTAAACAGTCTTTTTAGATAGAAAATTGGTTAAAAATATCCATTTTTTAAATAAAAAAGAAATTATAAAAACTTCCTACCGACCCCAAAAAGAGTGGATCAAACCCCTCATAAAACCCCACTTTACCGAAAGAAGAAAGACCTCTCTAATCGGTATGGAAGCCTTACCTATGGTTATGGGCGACCTTTTGCAGCTGTCTTCAGCTTGGGCTTTTGTTTGTTATCTTGGTTTCAAAATGGGCTGACTAGGCCCGTAGAGATGGCTTACAAACAAGGGAAATTTTGAAGGCACCTGGAAATATTATTGGCAGGCCCGTTAAGTTGGACTTGGTCAATTTGATTTTACTCCATAATTACTAGTGGCAGTCCCTATTTTAGTCAAACCATTTCATCATGTAAAACCTTCTTCCACGTTTGATGGAAGCGGGACTTGGGTCTTCCAATCCTCCAAAGACCATCAATGAGTTTCATTTCAAGTATTTCTAACATATTTTGTAGTTTTGAAATGAAAACATTCGATTTCGAATTAGGAAACACTAATAAAATTGGGGGCCTACCTACAACAACAAATGTAAATTCAGAGGTGCTTAATCATAACCGGCCGGGGTCTGCCAATAAGATCTTAGAGGGCACCTTTAAAATGACTCTACAAACAAAGTCTTAACAGGTTAATGAAATAATATGCCCATTTTCTCATTGATCCATTTAAAGTTTTAATAGAAACACATTATCAAATATGTATCTTGCACAATAGTCACTTCCAAATTATGCAGTTACAGATGCAAATTACCAGTTGCAAAGTCTATAATTTGCGAGAAGGGATCAAATGCCCCCATCCACAATACCAACTAAACCCTATTGACGTGGGGCCCACATAGAGAGGATCTAATGGGGGATTTTTTGTGAGAATGTTCTTCACTTTGTACTTCATCAAATCCAAAAATCACCCAATTCTAAAATTTCTAACATCATCAAAAGTTAGTTGCAAATTTGTTCTAAAATTGAATCTTAAAAAAAAGTAAAATTTTAAGATTTTGATGAGATAATTTGAGAGGGCTATAAGTTTTAGAACTCAATAATTTTTGGATATGATGATCTAGGTAGTAAGAAAATCATTGTCACCGAAAATCAGCCCTTCGATCATCCTTCTCTATGTAATGGAGTACAAATTGGATATTTTTTAATGGGGAAATTGATCCCTTTTCATAATTTGCATAGACTTTGCAGATTATTCCAAACATGGTCAAGACTGCAAATCAAGGTTTGCATGGTTGGTGTGAAAATTAATGTTTTCATGGTTTACATGATAAAAGTGAACATCCTTAAAAAAAAAAAAAGATTAGCTCTTGGTTTAACTCTATGTGGCCCTACAGACAAATGTAGGGTCCGCATGGAGTTTGCATAATTTACAACGAGTTTACAAAGGCCTATGGGCCTCATGAAGAAGAAACCAAAGGCTGATTTTTTCTGATGATGCATGTCTTCATCACAAATAATCAATCATTGGTTCAACTTCATGTGGACCTTACAAGCCTTTGTACATAAATCCTATCAGGATCCGTATACAAAGAAAAGTTTATAGCGACTTTACAAAGGCCTATATGGCGGTCCTACATGAAAAAGAAACCAAGAGCCAATTTTTTGTGAGGATGTCTACTTCACCATGTAAAATATCCTCACAAAAAATTATATCATTCAAAGACCTTTAACCCCTTCATCTTCTCGTTGAAATTTAATAATAAAATAGACTGCTCAGTTATATATAACTAAGTTTCTCATCAACTTTTCAAAGGGTTAGAAGTTTTAAAATGATATGATTTTTTGTGAGGATGATGTACATGATGAAGTTAATATCCTTACAAAAAAAAAAAATCAGCCTTCGGATCATCTCCATGTGGATCCCGTAGATATGTGTACAATTTTTTATGTTAATTTTTGTACCTACACGAATCTTAATAGACTCATCTAAACTATTAATAAAAAGCACCATGTTAGACTACTTAAGGACAGGAATGACATAATTTCAAGAGAAGATGATCTACTTGGTGATTAATTAAATCATCCTCACATGAAATCATTCGTTGGATCATCTCAGGCTCTACCAAATTGCATAAATGGATTGTTTTAGAATTTTTAATTCATCACCAATTAACTTTTGATGGGGCTATAAGTTCCTCACCGAAAATCATCATTTGGACCACTTTTATGTCGACTCTACACATCTATGTAAAAACTATGAATAATGCTAGAAGTACTCTGAGGATGACTCCTAGGATGAGGTGGTAAGATCTGCTTATGTAAAATTACTTTTTATTTTTTCAAGTTTGAAGCAGATCTTGCACCTCATCTTGGGAGTTATCCTGGGAGTACTTCTAGCATTATTCAAAAACTATATAAAACTGACTTATTTAAAAAACAAGATAATCGGGGATACTAATATATCCAAAAAAAATTTAATGGCTACCACGTATAAGGACGTATATTGCTTATGTCGATCGAATAGTGTACAATAAGGTTAACAAAATTAAGTTGATCTGACAAATCCAATTCAATCTAAGCGGAACCGACCAGATTTAAATCGATCCAATTGGTTGTTTGGATTAGATCGGATGTTGTTTTGTGAAAATCAATTTCATTGGATCTGATGATGGATGGACTCGTCTAAAAAATGATGTAAATCAAACTAAAGAAATATTTATAATATATAAATAATATACTACTTAGTTTGACGTATAATTAATTTTCCTAATAAAAAACAACAAAATTATATAAAAATAAAATGTTAAAGCCTAAAAGCAGTATCCAATAAGTTAAAAACTTAAAAGTCTCTAAATCTAAAAGTATGTAGTTTAATAAAAAAATATCAAAGATAAATAATTATGATAATAAAACACCAACTCGATCCCATATAGTATTATATTAATGTGAATGATAATTTATCAAAATCAACCTATATTAGATTAATTGTAGATGATCTAAAATAAATCGAATTTCAAACCATGTGAACCCTAATAAGGTACAATTGTTTCTAGTGTCAATCCACCGATTCAAATCGGTACAACAACAGCCCGATTGAACCTCCCTATATATTTCTATTGTAAGGCTACCCTTGTAAAATGCTTCATTCACGGTGGTCCATTGAAAACAACTAACCAAGTAAAGCTAAAAGAGAGAACTAAGAGAAGTAGGGTTTGAAAGGAGGTGCAAATGGGGGTGTTTATTTGTTTGTTTTGGTTTGCTTGTTTTTTTGTCAGGAGAAGAGTAGAGAGGGGTCTTTAGTTGGGGAGCACTTTAAATTCAGTGCCCAACAGTATCTGTTCGTTATTCAATCTCCCCCTTCATCCACACGTGACAGCTACTGATAGATTGTTAAACTGAACAGACTGTCTGCACGTGCGATGATCAGTAGGGTTAGTAGTCAAAAGGACATAGAGATGGATAGATTGAGAGAGAGAAAGAAAGCAAAGCAAGAAAGACTGACTTATTTTTAAGTGCTTTTGATGGGTCCCATCACTTCTTTTCTTTGTCATTTCATGTCATGTCCTATCATACATCACATCAGATCCCCAATTCTCTGTACTCTGCCAAATACCGAAAATACCCCTGTACTAGAAATAAAATAAAATTCCAACCAAAACAAAAATAGCTTCCAATAATGCAAATTTTTTTCACATCATTAATACAATTGTTTACACCTCCAAATCTGCAATTGTTTGGTCATAACATTAGGTATTTGTGAATAATCACAAACTGGCAGCAGGAAAATGAAAAATCTGCAACATTTGCAATTTAAATTAATGATTTGCTTGAATCGGAATTTTAAGTAAGAATTTTGTAGAGACCAGAGATTTAGTGGAAAATAAGTTAGAAATCATACTATAAATCTAACTAGTTTTCCACTAAATTCTTAGTCCCCACAAAATTCCTACTTAAAATTCTCCATCTAAACAAGCCATAAATATTTGCTTTCAAATATTAGCACTAACTATTTGTAAATAGACAAAGGATTGTGATATCTACCGCACGCATAACCAACTGATAAGGGCAATTTAGTTTAAGCGTCGATAATAGTTTACTGAATTTAGTATGTA
The DNA here is from genome assembly GCA_002174775.1 of Macleaya cordata. Taxonomy (NCBI): domain Eukaryota; kingdom Viridiplantae; phylum Streptophyta; class Magnoliopsida; order Ranunculales; family Papaveraceae; genus Macleaya; species Macleaya cordata. The sequence continues at coordinate 352,952 of MVGT01001096.1, read as the reverse complement.
TTTTAATAAGAGCTATCATATTTAATGAATTTTTTCACTCTCTTATTCGGTATCACAACACAGAACACATTCAACCTCATCTGACTCCATCATTTCTAACATTAATTAAATCTAACGTATTGGAGTCTTATATAGTAAATAATAAACTCCAATATTAATAGAGGTTTATTTTTTCTCAAATGATTGGCTTTGTGAGTCCGTACAATAAAGTTTGTTATGTTAATTTTTTAAAACAAGTCAAAGGCATTTGATTTGATCGTGTTAACCCTTAACATCAACATGTAATTTTTAACTTAAGTGGCCCTTATCAATTTTCTATGCAATAGATATCACAAGCGATAGATAAAATATCGCAAAACATTTGCAAATACCGAGAGGAAGGCACCAAAGTGATGTGTTTAAAGTAATCTATGAGATTGTAGAAAGAACAAAGCTTTCTACTTTTACAAAATTAAGTAAGTACTAATATAGAATTAAAAATGCAAGCAATATCGAAATTTGGTCCTCAAATTCATTCTCAAATAATATGAACGATTTATCAAACTGAAGACATTGCTTGTAATCGAGTATCGTTTTTCAGCTACCATCTGAGAATGTATTTAGAGACTAAATTTTTAATACTTCGGATATTACTCGCATATAAGATTATGAGGAGAAATACTTGACCCGGTCTTAAAAAGCTCCTAAAACACTTGTAATATATGGCGCATCTATATGGAGATGATTGAATAGCTAATTTTTCTTAAAGATGTTCACCTCATTTTAAAAATTTTAACCCCATCAAAATTTCATTAAAAAATAGTTAGAAAACAATAATAAAATGAATATTATTTTTACTGTTGTAAGGTAAATATTCTCACCAAAATTAACGGTTGTATCATTCTATATGGACCCTAAATAATATGCAGTGGGTTTTGTGGGGCTTATTATGACCGGGTCAACCGGTGAAGTACCCCTCCCCAAAGATTAATGGGTCTTATTAACGTGTGCCCAGGGCACACGATAAGGATGTTTTTAAAGGGATTTTTTTGTAAGTTACAGGTCTTCAAATCAGCTGAATTTTTAGAAGCATAATATTATCATTATTTATAAGATGTCCACAAAAAATCAGCTCAATCAGAGACATATAACCTTCTAAACAAATCACTTTAAATGTCAGCCGTTCATTCATACTATTAAAGTCTAAATTAAGTGTTCGTGGTGTTAGAGGGTGCTAGAGGACTCCGATTGAGCTGATTCTTTTAGATATGATCCAAAGAGTATAAATAACATACATATCAAAAAATCAGCCCATTTGGACAAACTTAAAAAACTAAACAAAACATAAAACTAAAAAGCTAAACATGTGCCCTTAGGGCACATGTTAACAAAATCCAAGATTAATTGATACAATGGGGAGTTTAACATATTTTTGGTGGGACACGAGTGCCCCCGGTGCACGTACGTAAAAAGCACTCATTTCAAGAGTGTTCAGGGTTTTGGCTTTGGGCGTTGCTTCCACACATGAACATTTTGAGGGGTG
>MVGT01001096.1:334062-351416 GCA_002174775.1 Macleaya cordata | reverse complement strand
AAGGCCAGGGTAGTCTTTGTGATGTTCAATCAATCAACCGTGTATTTATGATCGTACGGTTTTTTAAAGGTGTTTAATGTGTGGGCCCCAAATCCTTCATCCTTTTGTATCATGGAACCATCTGACGATGGGACCGTTATAGAGGAGGGCCCACCTGACCGACCAGAACTTAGAAATAGAAAAAGCTTTGATTGAACTATCAGTCTTTCTATTCTTTTCAAATTTTCACCTCGATCCCAAGCAGCGTCGGGTAAAACTAGACAGTCTTAATGAGACGCTGGAAATCTGCCCTAATTCAATAAATGACTTTTAATTGCACGTGCTAATTAATTTAATTGGTAATATTTGTTGTTATTTATAACCTAGATCCAATAATTGAGTTAAGCACTACCAATGGAGGTTTTATTTTTATTTTAAATTTAAAGATAACATAAAGCGGTTCTGGATCTTTTCGGTTTCGAATTCGGAACTTCGTAATTGGATCCAGACCATGGGTAGTACTTCTGTTCTACGTGGGTCTTGTTTCGAGAAGCCTTCAAACACTGCTCTATCAGTGGTGTTTATATCGTTTATGATGTTTTTTCTTACATTTATTAGTGGCAATATTATATGTATTGTTAATGGTACATCTCTTATATTTTTATTTGTATTTGTAACTACCAAAACCCTTACACTCAGGAAAAAAAAAAAAAGTTGAAATTGAGACTTGATCATAAGCCTTAGAGGTCGTTTGGCAACCACTTAAGAAGTTGCTTTTTGACTTATATAAGTCAAAAGCAAAAAAGTTTGTATAGTAACATTTTTTCAAAGTGACTTCTATAAGTAAAAAAGTTACTTCTAGAAGCAAAAAAGTTACTTCTTTTTGCAGTAAATTTTTTTTGCTTTTCTATTTCTTAGAAGTTGCTTCTCCTCGAGTACCGTGTAACAACTAATAACTCATAATTTTTTTAGACTTATAAGTCAATAGTTTACCATACTAACTTCTCTTTATTTTTTACTTCTCAAAAGCACTTTTGCTTTTTTTAGAAGCAGAACTGCTTCTGCTTCTGATTGCCAAACGCCCTCTTACAACAACAATTACCTGCTTTATATCCTTTGAATCTAAATTATTACTCTGATTAAGGTTCAGGTAAGGCTTGTCTGGCTCCTATTGAACTACCCTAAGTTGTACCATACGTTTAATTCCAGTGTTCAATCATTTTCTCAACATTAATATAGATGAGTCATGGGTCAGTTGTCAGCTAGTTAACAAAATCCTTAATATATTATACATATAATTGGTTATATCCAAAATGTCTTATAGAGACATGCATCTTGATATCGAATATGTTAAATAAATGAAAAGCCCTTGAAAAATTAATTAGATAACGATTGAAAAGACTTATTTATCCTTTTAAATGATTCTAGGAATATTTTGTGTATTCTTCTCTAATTTACCACTATTATAAAATTTTATCTTTATATACTATTGTAAGGAGGCTTAATTCGGCTCAGTATATATGTCTTTGTTAATTTGCCCAGTTTTCCACATGTATTACAAGTGGGTGTTAATTACAAAAAAAAAAAAAAAACAGGTGGAGTGTTAATTAAAAAAAAAAGGGAAGTGTGTGGTGTGACATTCAGTCTAGATTTTTTTTTCACCTAGTTTTGCACTAGAATATGTGCAATACATGAGCAAAAAATCTATGAGGTGATCTATCATAAATCTATATATATTACAAAGCAAACCCTAGATGCCACATATAATTCTTTACATTTTACTTATGTGTCAAATTTTTAGCAATTTTCACTCTTACAAAATTAGTTTTTCAAAATTTATAAACTCTTTAAAAATTTTCACTCTCCAAATTTAGTTTTCAAAAATTTATATACTCTTTCTAAGTTGGAAAAAATTTAAAAACTACAACAAAATTTGATTAAAGTTTTTTATTACCATATTAATAATTCTTACATACTAAATAAATAAAATATATTAAAATATTAAAACTAAATAATTTTAATAAAAATCAGGGATGCTAATTATATTCAAAGTCTTTCGTGTAAAAAGAACATGAAGGTCTTTGAAACAAAGAATATACCATTTACCCTTTTCTTGAAAAAAAAAAAAGAAAAAAAAGAGAGGAGGGATATTGAACCCCATCATGTGAAGCTCACATAGACATACCCAACAACTCATTTACTATAAGGATGCTCTCTCCATAACCATGTAGATCATCATATCTGAAAATCAGTTAATCCCATTATAAAAATTTTAAGCCCATAAAAACTTGAGTGGTAATCAATACTACAAAAAAAGATGCCTAAATTTAATTTGCTAATTTTTAGAGCAATTTGAAAGGGTTATTAGAATTTTAGAATGTATTGATTTTTCGATATGATAAATTACATGGCGAGAAAATCATCTCACCAAAAATGAACCCTCAGATCATCCTCCTTCAAGTATGTAGTTGCTTTAGATGGGTGCAATATGCCATATCCCTCCTCAGGCTCCTCTTTTCCATAAAGAGAAGTTATATGAAGATCAGGTGGGAACTGAATTCATCTTGTTCAAATTTACTGTTATAAATTTTATTATGAATCCTTTGATTGTAGTTTTGAATTTCAAACTATATAGCATTAATAAAAACTTAATTATTTTAGTTATAACCAACAAGATAAAATTGAGGAAAACAACCAATCAACCTAGTAAGAATGATGGAGTCCAGAACAAGGTGGTTATTATGGAAAATAATTCAAAGGAGGAACGGGGAACCCTAATTTCTTTTCTCCACTAAACTGAGTGTTCTACCCACCTCATGATGGTAGGGTTTGCTTGAATTGGTAAAGGTCAAAGGGAGGAATAAGAAAGTGGTTTTCTAGGAACCCCCCTTCTTGAATGTATATAATTTGGGTGGTGGTCTCCCAAAGGTAATGCAAAGTTATACAAGTCATCATCTTAACCATGCATAGGTTTTCCCTTTACCATTCTAATTCATCACCAAGTACTCTTTGAAAAAATGAGTCTTCAATTCTCTACATAAATTATTTCTATAAATGATCATCTTTATGAATAATCTGTACAAACTTTGATTTATCTCAATCAATCAATTGATGAGATGGGATAGCCAACACCTTCTTAATGAGTTCTAATATTTAATTACCAATAAACCAAATAAATTCAACATTAATTACCCGTTAATCGATCGCCTTTTTCTAGATAATCGTATTACGAAAATGATTTTGGGATAGACAGATTATTGGGCCGATCCCAATATATAGCATCTCTGATGGTATCGTGATATCTACCGCATAGGCATCAGATAAGGGCCACTTAAGTTAATGACTACTTGGTGATGTTAAGAGCTTCTGTAAAGGACTACCACAACCAAATAAAATGCCTTTGACTTACTTTAAAAAATTATCTGACATCTAACTCTAGCCATAAGATGTCTTTCTATGGAAAGAAAAAAATAAGATAAACTATGTATTGTCCGGACTCATAAAGCATGCACAACTAATTTTTTTTTTTTAAAAATAATTTATTTTTGGTCTTTTCTACGATTTACTTTCTTTTGTTCCATTTTTTTTATAGTTTTGATGACTGAATGCCTTTCTCAAATTTATTTTGTGATAAAAAAAAAGTTTACTCTATTATGGAGTTTATTTCATACTATATATATAAGACTCTCAAATGTGAGATTCAATGTTCGAAATGTTTGAGTCGAATGAGGTTGAATGTACTCGGTGTTGTGATGCTAAATATATAAGATAGTCGAAAATTTCTTTAGATTGGTGACGTGAGAATGAAAGTGTTAAATAATAGAAAATCTAAAATTTTATTATTTGACCAAAAGATAGTACCCCTATTAAAACACATATCAAATTTAATCAACTATTATTGACCTTAAAATTAAGTGACCCCTATCGATTCGCTATGCCGTAGATATCAAACCTATATAAAAGTAATGCAAAATAGACTATATTATATATATCAGATCACATTGAAGTAGTATGTCAAAATAGACTATATTATATATCTGATCACATTGAAGTGTACATACTACAACACCTAATAAGACCATCTATATATGGTTCAGATTAATAATTAGCTTGTGTGGCATGTATCACATCATGTTAACACATCAGCTAATCGGCTGAGATGGCGGGTCAAATCAATTGTGTCAATAGGCATGTGGGGTTAATCAGATGCCAACAACTTATTTAGACATGTTTTTTAGGGCAAGTCTGATTGGATATGTAAAAATGGATCCCTTAATGTCCAATCTTAGAGGTTAAGAGATGTTTTTACTTTAGTGGTAATCTCTTAAAAGGGAGTAAAAAAAGAAAAAAATAAATATATATAGGAAAGAGAGAGAAAAAAAGGAGGAGAGAGATATTATTTGTAAGCTTTTTTAAAGGAGAAAAAAATTAGAAAAGAAAGAGAGATAAGTTAGTTTCCTATTTAATAGGAATAAATAAATAAAAATTGCGGCTCAACCATTGAGCGTGACACTCATCCATTCGACTCTCCACTAAGGATCTCTATTCTAATAGAAATAATAGCCATATCAAATACCCAATATGAAACAGTAATAAGAGTAATAGTAAAAGTAAAGTTCATTAATGGGTGAGGTTATATAGCCCCCTTATATAGCCTCTCTTATATAATTCTGCACTTGTGGGGTCCACATGTAATGCATTCAGGAGCTAATTTTTAGAGATGATGTTCTCCTCACTATGTACTTTATCATATTAAAAAATTAGCTCATTCTAAAACTTCTAACGCTTTCGAATTAGCCTTTAAAAAATTTGTAAGTTTTAAACTTTTATTTTTCCCGTTGATTTAAAATGGGTAGATTTGAAGTTAGAAGTTTTATAAAATGCTGATTTCCGATATCCATGTTCTTCTCATTATGTAGATCATTCTCTTAAAAAAATCAGCCTCCAGATGCATTCCATGTGGACCTCACAAGAGAATTTTTAAGAGAGTATATAAGAGAGGCTATATAACCTGACCCTTCATTAATTCCATTCTCTTTTTAACCCTTGTGTGAGTAAAAGCTAAGGGCACAATTTTGTGAAATCAAATTGTCCCAACAGATGTAACAGTTGATGTGGTAAGAGATTAAAAGAAAAACTCTTTTTGGACCAACTGTTGGTCCGATTTAAGGCTTGACGTAGACGTGGTCAGTTATAATTTACTCGAACTTCTCAGATTAAAATGATTTTGGACGTCTATCAAGAATTAAGCCTCATCCTCCTCACGTTCATTGAGCTATAAATTAGGTAGTCCCTCTGTCCGAATATTGCTACTCAAAATTAGCAACAATAACATATTGTATTCTTTCACATCAACTGCCACATCAATTAGGACAGCATTTAATATTTGGGTGGAGACAAATACTACTAATCTATCTAGAATTTCATTCAATGTTCTCCATTGATAAGTGAACCTACAGTATTTACCTTTAAGCATAATATGTTCCAAGCAGTGAATTAGTTGATCTGGTTTCCAAATTTAGAAATTACTTCAAAAGCAAGAAAAAAAAAGATATATATATATATATATATTTAATCCACACCCAAAAGTTTTCATCCATTCACTCACTTTCCAAAGCTCTTACTTTAATGTGTAGTCTTTTTCTTTTACCAAATTCTTGTTTGCTTGTGTTTCTTCTTTCCTTGCCTTAATAATTGCATTACATTTACATAAATCAAACATAAAGTATACAATGTTGTGCAACTAGTTAAAAATAATTTAGGATCATGTAATTTAACTTCATTATGATAATCTAATTAGGGTTTCTTGGTAGTTTGCACCTCCATGCAAGAGATAGGCTAGGTTTAATTTCTATTCATTCATGAGGTCAATAAAAGTGGAAAACAAAAACCTAATTTTTAAGTGTGTTATACACGATGAGATCATGTAATGACAATATATTCCTAATAAGTCTTGCATCTAATTACCAACTGATCAAGATCAAATGATCCACATAAGTCAACATGATATGATGATAATTCTTCATGAACTAATCTTCCTAGATTGCACGAATGTGGAGGCTTAGATGATTTAGTAACATGGAGTAGTACCCAACTTAATTTGTCAAACCCTAGCTAGTCTTGTCACCTGGTGCCCTATCAACTCAACAAGGTCAAAATGGACCAACCATCGAATACAATTGATCAATATTGGAAAGCAGAATAGATGGTAAAGAAGATAGGTAGGATAAACCTAGCCCTAGCTAAGAGTTGAAGAGTTGAGACTACCATTAATTGGTAGTAGTGAGTGCACATGATGATGGCCTAATGAATGGGGAGGGTTTTTTTTAGCTGACTGGAATCCCTACACAAGCAATACCACAATTGGAAATTATGTGCCATTTTGACCCATTTCACCTCCACAAAACCCTAACTTGATTTGTTCCCACTTCCTTATATGGAAACTTCATTCATACTCCAATGATATTATAAACATCAACTCTTAAAATCACTCACTGGACCAAAATCAAATATGGGTTCAAGTCAGCTAGGTCAAAACTCAACATGAACCCACCATATCATCAAATCACACTTATAAGTCCTGGAGAGATAAAAGAGAATTAAATTGCTTTTTCTATAAGAAGCCAACTTATTAATTATTCTTAATGAGAAGATATTATTTTATGGGACAAAATCTCCACCTAAGCTTACAACAATCATTAATCAAAAGAAAAATAACACACACAAACTAAACAAATATAGAAATGCATGAGCCAAAAAAATAAATAGAATAAAATGGGTCAGTTTTTAACAAGACTTGGAAAACCTGACCCAACCTGGGATCCCAACCCTAATTCTTTTTAACCCGATTCTACTACAACCTTTGCCAAAATGGATCAGAGTTAGGGCTGAGTATTTCTGACCCATTATGTAGACTAAGGTCATATTAGTTAGGGTTATAGCTGAAAAACGAGTTAACATTAAGGTTGAACAGTTTTTACCTACCAACCATGATAGGATCAATCCTAACCCTAACTCACCGGCAAGTCTAGCTTTAACATGCAACCATGGTTTTTGTAAAAGGGGCTCCAAAAAAAACAGGAGAGCTCCCCATATGTGTTTTTTCTAGGGCACCCTTCTTGAAACTGTAAAAATACAATACAAACAAGATCTATAGTCTTTTATTAAAAAAAACTAAAATCTTATGTTTTGAGGGTTTTGAGTTGTCAATTTTTTTAAGAAATCTTCTGCTGTTTTAGTTTTTCAAATTTCTTTAAAGAGGGCAGCACTAAATAAAATAACATATTTTGGGAGCCCCAAACTTTTTTGGGACCCTTTTAACAGCAGCCTTTCTCATAAACCCCTTGACTAATATTTTAGTTGAGGTAATATACGACCCGTAGATCGATTACATTTGCCCAAGAAAAGAACAAAAGGATAAAAAGATAATGGCAAACCAAATCTTGGAACAGTGATTACTAGTTTAGCCTCCCCTCAAAAAAAAAAAAAAAAAAGATTACTAGTTTAGGCCAAATCATTGTAAAAAATTTCAATCAATAAAGTTACTGAAATGATTTTAGACCGACGCTTATACAAAACTGCTTATGTGGTAGGGTGGGATCCACCACTTTCCTCTTTAAAGTGTTTTGAAGGGATTTTTAATATATGAAAGTGATATCGACCATGCCACATAAGCGTTGGGCACAAATTTTGTAATTTAGTCGGTCTAAAAAACACTACTCATAAAATTAAGTTATTCAGATCTAATTTTAAGTTGATTCATCTGATTTAGGAAAGAAGCCGTTCAATCAGAGTACGTAATGATACAGCTAAAGCAAGCTGTACAACAAGCTGTAGAAAAAAAAATGACGGTGAAATTCACACATCCACCGTCTATTATAACTTGTTGTATAGTTTTGCTGTAAGTTTAACATTACTCATTCAACTAAACATGAAATCTGATTCATTACCCTGGCATTTTCAATTAGACTTGATCAATGCCAGCCAACTTGAGTTAGCCGATTCAAATAGAAATTGGCTGATTTGGGTAATCCTATATGGTTCTATTTACATTTCTTTATAGGTCAATAAAAAAAGAAATTCTTTTGCGATTTAGAAAAACAAAATTTTGCTAAAATTCATAGGAATAAATTTCATTGCATGTTTTTGGTTGTAGTTTTACACAATGTTTGAAAACCATTGTATAACGGTGTAACGGTAGGGACCGTTACCGTTATAATGGTCGTTATAACGCTTTTGAGCTTTAAACCGAGATTTGTGTTAAATTAGGAAAAACACCATAATAAAAGAAAAAAACGGTTTTTATATATTTAAAAAAAAAATTTGCTAAAATAATTTTTTATGTTATTTTCTATTTTTTTAAATAAACGAACTGTCATTATAACTGTCAAAAATAGCCATACCAATATGGCGGTAATATAGCGAAATAAGGTAACTACATATGAGAGCGTTACCATTATAAGGGCAAGTGCCATGGGAGACCTTTAAGGTAGGGGTTTGGAGTAGGGGTTTAAGGGAGTGAGGGAGAGCAAGTGCCACGGTGTGACTGTGCCATACGGCACAGATTGTGCCGTACGGCACAGATTGTGCCGTACGGCACAGTTTGTGCCGTAGAGAGAGAAAGAAAACAGATTAATAGACTAGGAATACCCACTGCACCTCTGTTATGCCCATCATGTGGGCTCTATGCATATTAATATATAATTTAATTTTGTTGAAAAACTAAGGTAACTTTTTTTTATTTTTTTTATTTGTTTATTTAATATGATATCAATAGATTAATAGGGCCCAACGACTATGTAAAATTAGGCAAAGATTGTGCCGTGAGGCACAATCTGTGCCGTACAGCACAATCTTTGCCTCCTCCCTCAAACCCCTTACTCCCTCCCCACATCTAGGACCGGGAGGAGGGTTTAGATGTTTGAAGTGCCCATGATACTTGCCCCAACTTCAAAAAATACTTTTTTTGCTTGTTTATGGTGTCCATAACACTTGCCCTAAGAGACTATTTTTTTTAAAGAGGGAGGTTATTGCACCCCCTCTTAGAACGCCCCCTTATAACGCCCCCTCCTGTGGGGCCCACATACGATGCATTCAAGGGCTGATTTTTTTATGGGATGTTCTTCTCAATATGTATATCATCATATTAAAAAATCAGTTTGTTCTAAAACTTCGAACCTCTTCAAATTAACTTATAAAAAATTGATAACTATTTGACCCCTCAAATAGTTACTAAATAGTTACTAATTTTCAAAAGTTAATTTGAAGAGGTTAGAAGTTTTAGAACAAACTGATTTTTTAATATGAAGATATACATATTGAGAAGAACATCCCATAAAAAAATCAGCCCTTGAATGCATCGTATGTGGGCCCCACAGGAGGGAGCGTTATAAGGGGGCGTTCTAAGAGGAGGTGCAATAACCTCCTTCTTTTTTAAACCTTGGTTTTACAAATGCAATCATTACACTACACTAATTTGAAGTGGACCCACATTAGTGAATTATGGAGTAAACATTTGCAAAATTAGGAACCCTCATCTAAATTAAGGACGAGGCAGTTTTGTGCCAAACTCGGTCTAGTAACCCTAGTTTAATATAAATCGTACAGAGTTGATGTGCGACAAACGATCCATACCCGGGATTGGTGTCTGATTTGACTAAGATACGGTTGTTGAAAAAGACGTAATTAAAAAAGGACCGTTTGATTTATGATCTCATAAAGCGGACAAACTTGAAGTGACATCTCAACCTACAGGTGGCAATGCTTACCCATTTTAACAACCACTAACATGCCTATACTTAACCTATTATCATAGGTCCTGCTCTACCATAATATAGGTGATAGAATTGCTAGTGGATCGGGTTTACATCAGATCCGGGTTGATCTAGAACCAAGATGATCCACCCTGAATCCAATATCCGCCATTTTTTTGCTCCAATTCTCAATGAGTCCCAATACTATAAAGCTTATTAGTAATTTCCAAAACCACTGTAAGAGGTAACGCTTCGACTTTGGAATTTCGCTCCCATTTCTATATTGTGCTCCTCGATAGTTTTACTTTGGAGGTTCTTCAAAACTTGGAGATATTTTTTAGTTGAACGTTTTGACGTTCTCACTTCTGCGCTCTGGTTGCTTATACTTAAAGTAAACCTGCTTTCATGAAGAGAATACAAAATGAGTTATTTTTTGGTAACATCCAAAATATCTAATATGAATTTATTTGAGTCTATTTAGTCCACCAAATATAATACGAATCTATTTAATCCAAAAATAAAGTTTGGACAGATTTGTCATCCAACTAACTCAAAATAATCCTTAAATATAGGTGTATATTAGTACCAACTACTTTTTCTTTAATTTTTTTCCCATAAAAATAACATAACTTTAAAAATCCAAATTAATTTTTCACAAAATTTAAATTTTTAGAAACCATTCGTCGAGATCTTCGAATATAAAGTTTTCCCAAAATTTATGTTTTTTAATGCAACTTTGTTTTTACGTAATATAAAGCTATGTTTTTAACTTTTTTTTTTTATCTAGATTGCATCCAAATTCGAATTCGCATGCTTCAAAACCAAGTAAAATCAAAAGATCAAGTAAAGATCTTGACGATTACTTTTTAAACGTATAAATTTTATCAAAATCTGTTACTAAAAATTGTCTGCAAAAATATTTTTGCACAAATAAACAGAAAACAACTTCTACAACTAATACCTTTTTTATCTAAATTGCATTCAAATTTGAATTTGCGAGTCTCAAAATCAAGTAAATTCAAAAGAAGAAGTGAATATCTCGAAAAATGCTTTCCAAATATATAAATTTCGTCAAAATCTGTTACTCAAAACAGTTGGCAAAAATATTTTTGCAAGTTTCTGCAAAAAAAAAACGCATAAATTTTGAGAATTTTTATTTTTTTTAAAACAATATTCTTGACTGGTCTAGTTTTGATGATCTCAAAAAGTTCTTTCCAACTGTATAAATTTCATCAAAATCTGAGTTTTAATGAAGAGATATAACACTTTTGAAGTTTAATAACAAAAAAGATAACTGACTTTATCTTTCCAACAGTTGTACAAGTTAGAAAAAGACAAAAAAGTAATTGAAAAAAATAAGAAGGGTAAAACAGAAGCACTAAAAAGCAAGGAATGAACTAAACAAACTTAAAGAAAACTTTAAAAAGGACTAAATAGAGTCAAAAAAACTTTAAAAAAGGTATTTCAACCTTATTGAAAATCTTGTGGATCAAATGGATTCAAAAGGTTATATATTGGTTGCTTTTGTCATTTTTCTGGTAAATATCTAAGAGGAAGAATATTGCAACATACTTTATTGTGACACCATTACAACTAGACCTGGCAACGGGTCATCCGCGGGTCGACCCTAGGCGGGTTAGCGGATTGGCGGGTCAAAAGTACTAAACCCTAACCCTGACTCGTTTAATAAACGGGTCAGTTTGTTAAACCCTAACCCTAAGCGGGTTGATCCGACGGGTTAACGGGTTGACCCTAACTGATAAGAATTTTTTATTAATCAAAATTTGTTAAATAAATTCCTTATTAAAAAAACATAAGACAAGGACATAAAGAAACAAACATGTTTATCAAAAAAAGAATATGGAAACATACACATCGAAAAGTGAACCCACTAATCACACTAACCAATTAATTATTTTTGATAAAAAAATCCACTAATTACTCTCTTAATAATATAATCTTTCATTTTCTATAAAAAAAAAAACACTATCCCATAAACCCAAAAAAGCAAGGAGACAAAATTAATGGGGTTGGATTCAATTTATTATTTTTTATAATTAGCACAAATGCCAAAACTATACAAGAAGTAGTAAAAAAAAACTAATTTTGGCGGGTCGCGGGTTATCCGCGGATATAGGCGGGTTGACCCGTTTATTAACGGGTCAAAAAACCTCAACCCTAACCCTATCCGTTTAACTGGCGGGTCGAGTTAGGGTAGGGTCAAACGGGTCGGGTTAGGGTAGGGTTGGCGGGTCACGGGTCATTTTGCCAGCTCTAATTACAACACACTTTTGTAGGACCAATATTTAATTTTTAGTGATGATGTTCTCGGCAATATGTAGATCATTATATTCAAGAATCATCTCATTCTAAAATTTCTTATACCCTCGAATCAGACTATGAAAAATTAAAAAAATTTAAATGCTATTTTAAACGATTGATTTTTGAGAAAATTTTAATAGTGTTAGAATTTTTAGAACTGGTTGATTTCTAAATATTGTATAATGATCTACAGAGTAAGGAGAATATCCAGACCAGACTGAAAATCAGTTCTTAAATCATCTCTATGTGGACCCCATAAATTCTCAATTTCCTTTAAACTTATCTTTTTAAAATGATTTTTGTTCTTTAAATGTGATCGAGAAAGGTATTAATGGAGATTGAGATTATCCAAAACCGCTGACTTCACATGTTAGCATAGATTTATATTGTGAGATTCACTATTTTATTGCCAAAGAAGAAATTAAAAATTTTAGGTTGCTTGATTTTATTTCCACACTAGGTTTGAATGAATTAAAAACCCTAATTAAACAAGAGAGCGACTCTTGTGAGGTTGCTTTCTGTATTGAGAATTTCGTTTGAATATCTATCTCTATTGTGGGTCTCATGAGAACTGTCATTTAGTTTGAAAAACATGAATATATATTTCAATAGATAAAACGACTTTTGTACTCTTTGACTCTTTTGTTTTTATTTCGTGTAAAATTTTTCTTTTGGAACAAATTGTTTTGAAAAAATAGGGTCTTGTTAACGTGTGCCCTAAGGGATGTTTTTGAAGGGATTGTTTTGCAAGTTACAGGTCTTCAAATCAGCTGAATTTTTGTAAGCATAATATTATCATTATTTATAAGATGTCCACAAAAAATCAACTCAATCAGAGACATATAACCCTCTAAACAAATCACTTTAAATGTCAGCCGTTCATTCATACTATTAAAGTCTAAATTAAGTATTCGTGGTGCTAGAGGGTGCTAGAGGACTCCGATTGAGCTGATTTTTTTATATATGATCCAAATAGTATAAATAACATACATATCAAAAAATCAGCCCATTTGGACAACCTTAAGAAATTAAACAAAACACAAAACTAAGAGGGCACATGTTAACAAAATCCGAAAAAATATAATAAAAGAGTAAATCTACTCGCTAAATAAATTCATGATTGGGAATTGTTATTCGTGATGATTCAGGTCTCTGCAAGGGGTGGTAAATCAATCACTATCTGGGTATGTTCAGCAGAACATGCAGAAGGACTAGCCATCTATAAAGCTATTTTGTGGGCACAGGAACTAGGTTATTAGCTTGTAATGTTTGAAGGCGACTGTAAGGTCACATTAAAAATAGATCTCAATCCACCATTTTAGAGATCCATAGTGGAGGGTGTAATTGGATTAGCGGTACGCTCATCAGATGAGCGGTAATGCACAATATTTAATTTTTAAATATTAGGAAAGCTATTTCTTTCTCCCACTTTTCTATTTTTTCTCCTTAAACAAAGGAGCACAACATATCTCAACTGATTTTTTTCTCTCTCTTCCTTTTTTTCTCTATTTTTTTGTTTCTTCACCTATTTTTAGAGATTCCCTACTAGAGCAAAATACCTTTTCATCATAGATTTTCAATTTTTTGGGATCTATTTTTAGATTTCCCACTAGAATTGCCCTAAGTCTTTTTGGATGGTAAAGCTTCCGGTTTGGGTCTAGGATAGAGGACAAAAAACCTTTTAGATGAATGTCTTTCTATTGCAAAGCTTTTCTTATCATGTGGCTGATTGTATTAGTAAGAAGGCCTGCAATAGAGGGGTGTCTGATAACGGGATATCAGATCCTCCATCTTATGTTTTTGATGTTCTTAATAGTGACTCTCTTGCTGTTACGGCTTTGGGGCCTAACCATCCCCCTAATATTTTCCTGTTGTTAAAAAAAAAAAAAAAAAAAATTCATCTACGTGTGGTTATCATAATTAAAAAGCGCAGACGAAATCATTAATTTATTTTTTCTATTTCATCTCGCATTGTATCAGCTAAAATGTGAAACACATTCAAGATAAAGTTTTAAATGTGCTATTTTGTTAAACATGTATTGCTAGTTGCAAAAATAAATTGGGTGATTTTATTGGGTTGAGTAACATCTTTTTATTAACACAAAAATTGACTAAATTTCTTTTTAATTATACATTTAAGACAGTGCTTAGTTATTCTAAAATAACTATATAAAATTCTGATTAGCATAGTTTATGCAAATCATGATTTCACAGGTATATAAATTATAACTTCTATATTTAGAGTGAGAGACAAAAAATTTATAAAATTTTGTTGGTTTGTCTGCGTGCAAATCCACTTGACTGCCCACAAGTCACTTTATTTTGTGATGTAAACTAACTGGGGTAGTCAAATAGGATTGGAATAGACTCTCATGGACTCATGAAATCTAGGAGTGTGTGGTTGCGGATTTGATCAAAGTCCACAGAACTCCTACGTGGGTGGTTGTAGGCTTTAAAATGGAGAATTTGAAAATTGATGGACGTCCATGGACTTTTATGAAGATTTGTGAAGAAAATTTGGCTAGCCAAATCCAAACAATATATGTTTTTCTTAGATGTTTATTTTACATACCTAGTTCGTTTTTTTGTTCTCTCTTTTTCACCCATCACCTATTCTTATTTCTTGCTATTATGGTTGTTTTAATATATGTTTTCATTGGATGTTTATTTAACATTGATTATTTTATTTGATTTTATAAGTCCATAAAAATATGTAGAAACCCGTGCACTCTATCATTAAAAAGTCCTTGAGAGTCTGGAGAAGTTCATATACTCTATCAATGCAAGTAGGAATCCGTAGACTCTATCATTAAAAAGTCCACCGGAGTCTGTAAAAGTCCATACGTTTATAGACTCTATCAGTACAAGTCTGTAGACTCTGCAAGACTATGTAAAAACTCCATAGACGCTGTTAGAATTCCTCGAAGTTCGTCACAATCAAGAGTCTGTGTAAGAGAATCTCATCTACTCTTAAGATTTACAGTAGTATCATAAACGACAATAGAACTCTATTCTCATAAATGTCAATTTCAAAACAACCAAAAATTGATTACACACGTGGCCATAGACCCTTATTTGCAACTAGAATCCTACCTTAAATCAAATAACTTCCTAAGTAAGTAATTATCTAAAATAACAAACCTACTAACAAGTAATTTTCTAATTTAAAAACTCTTAAAAATATCTTAAAGATCTCTTAGATCTCCACATACAACACATCTTCATGCATCTCCATAAGTAATTATCTAAAATAAATATGTGGGGTCCACCAAATCTCCATTTACACATAATTCTCACCCCTTTCGAAACTCTTATACCAGCTTTCAAAATAAAAATTCAGCAGCGTGAGAAACTAAAAATTCTTCCGAGAGTTGCCTTTAACCTTCCACGAGCATACAAAAATTCTTTGAGCACTAATATTTCCCTTAGAATAAAAGTCCTTTAATGTAGTAGCATACAACCAATTATGCAACTGTAGTTTCTTAAACACATACAAATATAAAATTCTCCCAAATTGGATCAACAAAATAATAGATTTCGTTATCCGTCACCAATGGGGAAGAACATGGATCTTCAAAAATTGGATTGCTGCAAGCTTTCATCGAGGGTTGGTCGTGCAAACATCAAAGATGAATACCAAGTTCTTCCTCGCATGTCGCCTTCTACATATCAATAAACTCTTCCTTTTTCGGATATTCATCATAAAGTTGGGGGAAACGAAATTCAACTAATAATGAATCTTCCCCCTCCAAGCTTTCATAAAAAATAGGTAGAGTATTGTCGAATCAGTTGATCATTCATGACAATTTCCTGCAAGACAAACACATCCTCAATAAACTGCGGGATAACCCAACTCCTTTTTAATAAAAAATTTATTTTTATTAAACTTTAAAAAATTATTAAATAATTCATCTTCTTCTCCACCACCGCCTCTACCATCGCCACCACCACCTCCACCTCCACAACCTCGCCACCGCTATTTTCAAAAGAGATAGAGAAGAGAAAGATAAGGAGAGAAAGAAAAAGAGATCGAATGAGAGAGAAAGATGAGAGATCTATCTCAATCTCAGATCTATATCTATCTTGCCTCTTTATCTCTCACACTCGATCTCTATTTCTCTCCCTCTCTCACTCGATCTCTCTTTGATTCATTTTTTTTTCATTTTTAGTTTAAAAATCGAGTTGGCCATCGGACTGAGGTTTTTTGACTACACAGTCCTGAAACGAAGCTGATTTGCGGTTTTCATAGTCCGAAATCGATTTAAAAAACTAGTCAGGAAAAGCCTTTTATAAGTTTCGGACTATGAAAATGGAAACTTCTTATGGGTTTCGGACTATCAGAATGGAAACTTCATATAAGTTTCGGTTTCCCGAAATCCATTTAAAAATGAGCTTTTTTAGCAAATAACCCTGTCAGTATATGCGAACTAACAAATGACCCTGACATTTTCGATATTTCTCAGATAACCCTGAGTTAGACGGAATCGTTATGTCTCCATCCAACAGCCCACGTGGTCATCACATGACCATGTAAAAAGACCCAAAAGCCCCTAAACTAACCCAACCCCTCTCCAGCTCGAGTTAGCACATTTATAAGACATATGGATCAATCCTAGCGGCCAACTGATGTTTCTTTTCAAGCAGTGTAGATCGACCCAGAATATGACCGTTGTACCCATATTCTTCTCCTTCTCACCTTCTCATCTATAAATCTACCCACCATTTTACTTCAATTGCAACTATTAATTTTTTATTTTTTCATCTCAACTTCAACATTGAATCCAAATGGCTAAAAGTTTTTACGCTATTTTGATATTTTTACATATAATTACAGTCCAACTAGCAGCCGGATTTATATGCAAANTGTCCACATTAGGGACAACCACATACAAGCTATAGTCCGTCCAATATAGGGTTATCTGAGAAATATCAAAAATGTCAGGGTCATTTGTTAGTTTCCATATACTGACAGGGTTATTTGCTAAAAAAGCCCTTTAAAAATAGTTAGACGAAAGATTTTTCCTGATTAGTTTTCTAAATGGGTTTTGGATTATGGAAACCGAAACTACATAACTATTTCGGACTATAAAAACCATGATAAAGATTTAGTATCGGACCACGGGAATCAAAATAATCTTTCGTTGTGGGTCGTAAAGGTCCGAAATACATAGCGAAATTTGCGACTACTTTTGCATTTTTTTAAGAAAAAATCATAAAAAAATGATAAATGGTTGTAAGATTATCTCCACATAATGTGATTCGGCATATTTTATAATATGGGGTACTGGTGGTGGTGATAAT
>MVGT01001096.1:228817-333598 GCA_002174775.1 Macleaya cordata | reverse complement strand
GAAGGGACTTGGGAGAGGATTGATCCTAACCTCTACCTAATTGAAGACCTAAAAAACAGTACTTAAAGAATGAAGTCAATTCATTTCAAATCAGACTCGATCTGGTCAAACTGCTAATATGAGTTGATGTTGTAAGGATAGAGTACATAGACGAACGAGTCGAGTCATGATTTCAAAATCGTCTAGGCCGAGTAACTCCAGAATAAACTAGGTCCCAAGTTTTAATTAAAAAATGGATTTTGTTAACATGTGCCCTTAGGCACATGTTAAGCTTTTTTAGTTTTGTGTTTTGTTTAGTTTCTTAAGGTTGTCCAAATGGGCTGATTTTTTGATATGTATGTTATTTATACTATTTGGATCATATCTAAAAAAATCAGCTCAATCAGAGTCCTCTAGCACCCTCTAACACCACGAACACTTAATTTAAACTTTAATAGTTATGAATGAACGGCTGACATTTAAAGTGATTTGTTTAGAGTGTTATATGTCTCTGATTGAGCTGATTTTTTGTGGACATCTTATAAATAATGATAATATTATGATTACAAAAGTTCAGCTGATTTGAAGACCTGTAACTTGCAAAAAAATCCCTTCAAAAACATCCTTATCGTGTGCCCTAAGGGCACACGTTAACAAGACCCTTAAAAAATCGGCGGATTTCGATTTGAATCAGCTAGCGAAGACTGAGTTGTGAATCGGACCACTGTCCTACAGAACTGGTCTGATTAAAAGCACCAACACGTGGAGACTGAAGTGGACTGTTGAATTAGCTAGCTTTGGGAATACCTAGTACGTACACGTAAAACGTAATGTAGAGAGAGAAAGAGAAAGAGAGAGAGAGAGAGTACAGCGGAACAGAACAGAGTGGAGCAGAGCAGAGCAGAGCAGAGCAGAGTAGTAGAGCAATAGTAAACTGTTAATAACTCTATTTATTTAATTTTTTGACTTCCCAATTGTCTGATGTCTTTTACTCCGTAGTCCCCTGGTAGGCAGCAGTTGGCTTATTTAACTAACAATTATTTTTGTCCCGATTNCGGGTGGAGGGGGAATGACTAGTCAAACGTCAAATCTATGGTCTTCTTAGAATCATAAGACAGTCAGTGATGTGTCAATCGATGGGATTTGTTATGTCCACAAATGCTTTCTCTTTTTTTTTTTCTATTTTTTTCCATCAAATAAAATAACTAATGTTTGTAAACCACCATTATAAGGGTAGGGACAGTTACCGTTATAACGTTTTTAAAGTCCAAAACGAAATTTGTGCTACATGAAAAAAAAACGTTTAAAACGACTGTCATAATGGAAAATAACGACCATTATAATAAAAAAAATAACGGTTGTTATAATAGAAAATAATGGTGTTTAATTTTATTAAAAAAAAAAGATTAAAGATGTCAAAATACATTTTTATGTTATTTTTTAATTTTTTTAGTAATTAACGGCCCTTACAATAGTAAAAAAAATAGTCATTATCAAATAAAGTAGGATTAAGAAAGTGAATGCATTTAATTTTAGGATTTCCATAAAAACATGGGGTTAAAAAGTGTGTTATCTATTAAGTTTGTAGGCATCCAACTCAAAACTAATTGACAATGAGTGGTGTGACCCAGGATCATTCTTTTGATCCTCACACGTAGAATTCTTTTTGGGTGATCGGGAGCACGTGTGTCTGTTGGGTCTGCGCTCTGATAGCATATTAAGTTTGTGGGCATCCAACTCAAAATCAATTGTCAATGATTGGTGTGACCCAAGATCATTATATATTGGGGTTGCTAGGCTCTCATATCTCATGTGGAATATTCTCATCATTATCAACCGAAGATTAATCATGTTGAAGAACTTAGTGGATCAATCGTTGGATTTCCCATCTAGTGTGTGCAAACCACTTCGCACATTTCTTACCCCCACGAAACAGTTATGTGGGGTAGCTCGATTCTTTTTTATATAAAAATACTTGGCATTAGTAGAAATTTTTTTAACTTAATTTAATTTTTTTGAAAAGGTAATTCTATATTTATTTATTTTTTATAAAACTCTTCTTAGTTAAATCTCTCCAAATGCCTAACTCAAAAGAGAAAGGACTTGAAATTCAAACATAGGATCTCACCAATAGACTAATCACTCGGACAAGTGGTCTTCAACATTCTATTTTTTATGAGATCAGAAACTCGAGTATGTTATTCATTTAAAATAGTTGGATCTAATAAATTAAAGATAAAACAAATGAATAACTCGATTTGTATGTCATTGTATGTATCAATGTTGTGAGGATAAATATTGTGAGGATAAATCTGGTCTGTTCTTTGTCTAAGACAAAACGACATGATTTGTAATATAGAATATGATGATAAATAAATCTCTTTTTGGTATTCCAAATTTTTGTGAAAAAGAATTCAGAATCGGATATTGGATGAAACCCTAAAAAATTTCGAATCTCTTTTAAATAAAAAAAATAATTAACTTTCTCTTTTTTCCCTACTTTCACCTCCTTTTAACTCTTCACTAAACAGTGTATGTTGAGTACCACTAGTGAGTGTCAAAATCCATGGCATCACTCCCCGTTGTAACACACACACACACTTATGACACAAATCCCTTCCTAGAAGTGATCAGACCAGACCGACACCACCCACCTCTCCTCTCTCTTCACTCTTTTCTCTCTCCAACTCTCCTTGTCTCTCTTGCCATTCATAACTTCTTGTGTAATCAAAGTTGTCTGAGAATGACTTTTGTCTGGTGCCAAATTACAATACTGCCACTCTTACATTTGATTTTAATAAATTCCACTTCAAATTTTCCGAAATTCAATTTTAAATTTTTCAAAAATTAAATATAAAACGAAATCACTGATCCACTATACCCTTATTTTGTAAGTTTAGGTAGATCCAAAATAAAAAGATTTTTTTTGATAAAGACCAAAATAAAAAGATTAATAGCTATAATGATATTTTGAAAACTTAAAAAAACAAATCTATAATATTAAGCAATAATTTATGAGTTTCATATATAAGGGTTAGAAGTCTTATATTAGAGTAATTTTATATGCGGAAGATAACTTACTAAAGTGGTTGGAAATATTGTTTTGTATATTGTAGCGTCTTAGTTTCAATCCCCACAAAAGGATTCATTTTTTAATTAATTTCAGATTAATTAATTCAAAAAAAAAAAGTGAAAATGTGTGATTTTATATGAGGATAATCTATGTAAGAGAACAATATCATTTTTTCCTTGGATCATATTTTTATGTCCCATAAAAAACTGCACTACATCTTGACTAATAAGCGTGGCCCTCTATCCTATGATTTCTAACTCATAATTTATATGTATGATATGCACATATTTGTGCACCAGGCTCTCTAGATCTAACTAGGGTTTGCATTTCATGTTTTTGCTCAAACCATATTTACGAGGAAAATTCGAAATTGAGAAAAACCTTTGAGCCACACAAATCTACTATAATCAAAGCAATCTCGTAGCACTAACACTTTCTACCTTACAGAAAATAGACTAATACTAAAATATTTATTGACATCTCGGAGAAATAATCTCACAAATTAACAAAGAGACCTAGTTCTAAGCCGAAGAAAAAACCTACTCCAAACTAGAATCTCTGAAACGCATTACTAGGTCGTCCATCAAACACCCATACCAGCAATCCTTAAACCCAGAAGAGTCCAAAACAAACACAAAATAAAATCAAAGTATTCGAAAAACTAGCGAATTGGCCACCGCCCCAGCCGGAACCCCTTGCCATTTTGTCTGCCTTTTCCATACTTGTCTCCCCATAATATAACTCTACAATTCTCAACATTTTAAGCTCCTTAATTTTACTGTTAGATGTGTGTAATTTACCACCTTTAGACTTGCATAATTACATAATATACATTTTGGCATTTTTTCCTAACAGTTCGAATTTTTAAGCAAGTGGTTGGAAATGTGGTATGAGCTAGGGCCAAAGATCCAAAGTGATCATGGGCTCAAATCCTCGCATTTGCATTAAATAAAAAATATATTTTTTCAAAATTCCTATGCTCTAGCATTAAAGGGAAGTTTTAGATGAATCCGGTTCATTCCCTTTACACCTACATAGTTATATGACATATTATGGTTCTTTTTTCTAACAGCTTGAACCCTTGTTAGCAATCACTTAAATTATACACGTTTAATATTCGTATTTTTCTCTGCTATTTCAAAAAAATGTTAGTTACTTCCGTCCAAATGAGACCTAATCAATAATACACGAATTTTTTAGCTGAACCGTTTAAAACACATTTTAACCCAATAAAACGGAAGAAAAACACTCCTACTCTATTTAATAACGACTTTCAATAAAATAAAAAAAAGAAACTCTAGATAAATGTTTAAAAGACCCTTCTTTGTTTTCTTTCTTCGTCTCTAAGGACGTCCCTAATCCTCTCAATTTCGCTCTTGGATTAACACATTCGAAACTCCATAAAATATCTAGAAGACTTGGATATTGCCAAAGTTTTACTACATAATTTTTACATGTGAAACGTAATAAATACGAATTAAATCTAAATTGCATATTTCTCATGAGCGAATGTTTGACCGGATTTTGGACCATATCAGAAATCTTATGAACTGAATAATACGCATACTTTTATCGTCCCGAATTTTATGAACCGAATAATACAAGGTTTGAACTTTTAGAACATTTGGCTCTTAACATTTACTTGTGAAGTGGTTGTCCACATTAGGGACAACCACATACAAGCTATAGACATCTCATCTTATATGATCTCATCTTATATGTGTCTACTCCTTATATATGTTTATCCTTTAATTCCCTACAATATGTATCACCCCTCTTTGTAATATATGAGATACGTATGAAGTGAATAAAAGAATCTCTCCTCTCTTCTCTCTCGTATACACTCTTATATTTGTACTTACACTTACGCAAATAGTGTAGAAATTATAACACGCTATCAGCACGATAAGGAAACATTAGACAGGTATAAAACAGATTCTTCGTCATCCCCGCGGAACTACAGACATGAGATTATTCTATCCGAGAATCCCATCCAATGGCTCTCAGATAATGGGATAAACTGATGTCGGATATCTCTTTGATTTCCATAAAGCTATCCCCCAATCTATTTATGTTTTTACAAGTGGAGGTACAACATTTTCTTGGTGATCCAACAAGTAAATTCTTCTAGCCACTTCTTCGAATCATTCGGAGATTATTGCACTAGCAGAGAATATGTGTGGCTAAGATCACTGATTGGTCATATCAGAAGCTCTTGCGATCTACCCTCCATTACTGATGTACCAATAGTTATCTTTGAGGACCATGCTGCTTGCATATCACAAGTCAAAGAAGGCTACATCAAAGGTGATAGAACCAAACACATCTCGCCAAAGCTATTTCTTTCTCACTATCTCTAGAACTATGAGATTGATATCCAGCAGATACAATCCTGTGAGAATTTTGCTGATCTATTCACCAAGTCTCTGCCAACGACAACATTTAGAAAGCTGGTTTATGGTATTGGCATGAGATGTATGTATCATCAAACAGGCTGATATAAGGGGCTGCTCAATCAGGAGGAGTATACCAGTGCCAACATTTGTCTTAACTGGACATTATCGCATTGTACTCTGTTTTCTTTGTCAAGGTTTTGTCTCTTTAGATTTTTCTTGCCAAAGTTTTTAATGAGGCAGCATTTGCGAGTCCAACTCTATTCTTAGGTGTTCTATATTGTACTCTTTTTCCCTTCATCAAGTTTTTATCCCTCTGAATTTTTTCTGGTCAAGTTTTTTAATGAGGCAACTATCTTAGAATGGTGGATATCCCAGGAGGAGTGTTATAGTGAAGTGGTTGTTCACATTAGGGATAGCCACGTACAAGTTATAGACACATCATCTTATACGTGTCTACTCCTTGTATATGTTTATCCTTTCATTCCCTACAATATATATCACCCCTCTTTGTAACAGATGAGATGCATATGAAGTGAATAATAGAATCCCTCCTCTCTTCTCTCTTGTATACACCATTATATTTGTATTTACACTTACATAAATAGGGTAGAAATTATAACACTTCTTACGTTTTCCACAAAAATAAAATGACTGATTAATATATATGCTAAATTTAAAAAATAATATATGAGTCAGAAAAAAAAAAACCCATTTAATCCATATGTAGAAATATAAACAAAAATCAATTCAAACAGAATGGCATTTAATATATTAAACTTAAAAAATAAGGGCAATTTCGAAGAAGCCTTTTTTTCCAATTTTCTAACTTCTTGCTCCTTATTTAAATAGCTCAGCCGCCCAGCACAGCCACCCAAATTGCTCTCTCTTTCTAAATTCTCTCTCTCCTTCCTGTTCTCTCTAAATATCTCACCCAAAACCCACACAAGGGAAAACCATGAAATAAAAGAGAAGATGAAGAAGAAGAGACTAAATAGATGAAGGAAATTAGATTTCTTCTCTTCTTCTTCTCGCACTCTCCTCATCTCTCAATTTTAACATACACCCACATCTCTGCTTAACCTACACCCTCTAAATTTACCCAAATCATCAAAATCATCATGAGTAGCCTAGAAGATTCATTCAAGTCTCTCTCTCTAGATTACCTCAACCTACTCATCAATGGTCAAGCTTTTAGTGATGTAACTTTCAGTGTAGAAGGCCGTCTTGTTCATGCACACCGCTGCATCTTAGCAGCCAGGAGCCTCTTCTTTAGAAAATTCTTTTGTGGGCCTGACCCGCCACCACTTGATCCGGTCGGGTCATCAAGATCATCAATGAACCACCACCACCACCACCACCAGCAACAGGTTTCGTCGCCAAGGGGAGGCGGAGGTGGTGGCGGTGGTGGTGGGGCGGGAAGTAATTCTTCACTTCATCAACAGGTAGTGATACCTGTGAATTCAGTTGGGTATGAGGTTTTCTTGTTGATGTTGCAGTATTTGTACAGTGGGCAGGTCTCGATTGTTCCCCAGAAACATGAACCTAGACCTAATTGTGGTGAGAGAGGTTGTTGGCACACTCATTGCACCTCAGCCGTTGATCTTGCTCTTGATACCCTTGCTGCCGCTAGATCTTTTGGTGTTGAACAACTTGCATTGCTCACTCAGGTCAGCACCACAGCTTTTTATTTTCCTTCCATCAAAAACATCAACAAACCCACCTCTCTCTCTCTCTCTCTAGAAACCCTCTCTCTCTCCTCTCTTTCTCTCTCGAGTTATGTGTATATATTCACTCGATCCGTTAAAACATGGGCTCTTTCTTGGAAGAACAAATATGGGTTCTTTTTATTTATTTTTATTGAAAAATGGGTTCTTTTTATATCCCCATTTCTTTCATTCTATTTTTTTTTTTATCAGTTTTCATTTTTTCTCATTTTGAAGTTTTTTTTCATCTTTTGAGTGAAGTACTGATAGGTTGTATTTCAGAGATCAGTTAAATCTAAGCTCTGATGATTTAGGTTTGGACTTTATCATTTCATTGTACTTTGAAGTTTTCCATACCTTTTTCTTGGAGTTTTCCTCCTTTTTAACAGATTTTTCTTCTTAATTCTTACCTTAACTGATCTGGGGTTTCATTATTTTAGGCAATTGATCTTGATTTCATGCATTTGTTTTAAGTTTCTCAAATTGGGTTTTCTTTCT
This sequence comes from Macleaya cordata, assembly GCA_002174775.1. Lineage (NCBI taxonomy): Eukaryota > Viridiplantae > Streptophyta > Magnoliopsida > Ranunculales > Papaveraceae > Macleaya > Macleaya cordata. The sequence goes on along the minus strand of MVGT01001096.1, from coordinate 325,949 downwards.
CCTTTTGTTTACCCAACCATGACTTTCTAAATATAGATCTTGATCTCATCTGATCTTCAACAGTAATCTCTCTCTCTAGATTTTTTTTTCCAACTTTCCTCATATAGTTAATTATTAGGTCATAGTTGGTATGATTGGATTATTACTATAATAAATAGGTCACTATCCTTATTAACCCAACAAAATATCTTACACATGCCCTTCCTCATCAGTCATTCTTGACTCATCACTATTTTTATTTTTTTTTCATCAGTCATTCAATGATCACTATTAAACCTAATTTTACCTTAATTAACTTTGATGAATTGATGTACCCATCTTTACTTATTTCCTTTTTTCTTTTGGGTCTAAAACAGAAGCAATTGGCAAGCATGGTTGAGAAGGCTTCAATTGAAGATGTAATGAAAGTTCTTATAGCTTCAAGAAAACAAGACATGCACCAGCTTTGGACTACTTGTTCACACTTGGTAGCCAAATCAGGTCTCCCACCAGAAGTTTTGGCTAAACATCTCCCAATTGATGTCGTCGCCAAGATCGAAGAGCTTCGTCTCAAATCCTCGATTGCTCGTCGTTCTCCTTTTCCTCATCACCATCACCAATATGATCTCTCCGCCGCTGCTGATCTCGAGGACCAAAAAATTCGGCGAATGCGACGAGCCCTAGATTCATCTGATGTTGAACTTGTCAAGTTAATGGTCATGGGTGAAGGTTTAAATCTAGATGAAGCACTTGCTTTACACTATGCTGTTGAGAATTGTAGTCGAGAAGTTGTTAAGGCCTTACTTGAGCTAGGCGCGGCCGATGTAAATTACCAAGCGGGTCCAGCCGGAAAAACTCCATTGCATTTAGCAGCTGAGATGGTTTGCCCGGACATGGTGGCTGTCTTACTTGATCACCATGCTGATCCGAATGTTCGAACTGTTGATGGAATCACACCATTAGATATTCTTCGCACTCTTACCTCCGATTTCCTCTTCAAAGGTGTCGTCCCCGGATTATCTCACATTGAACCTAACAAGCTTAGGTTATGTCTTGAACTCGTACAATCTGCGGCTCTCGTTCTTTCACGCGAAGATGGAAATGGTGGTGGTGGTGGTGGTGGTGGTTGTAATACTTCATCAACTACTCAAATTTATCCGCCGAGGAATACCGATCTGAATAGCAATAACAGCAACAGCAGTGGCAGCAGCAGCAACAACAACAACAACAACAACAATTTTAGTCTTAGTCTTGATTCAAGATTGGTTTATTTGAATCTTGGTGCAGCAGCTGCAGCTCAATTAGGGTGTAAAATGGATGGTGATCAAGATGAAAACAGCCCTAATAATCAGAGAGGAATTGTGAATCGACATGGGTCTTCCCAAGGTGGTCATGAACATCATCCATCTATGTACCACTCTCATGACTTCTAGCTCTATATATATTTAGTAGTGTTCAACTACATATATAAATATATATCCATGAATGAAATTAGGGCTAGTTGTGGATCATGAGAGAGAAAGTTCAAGAAAAAAAAAGAATATATATTAGAATGAATAGGGTTTCCTAATTTCTCATTTTCTTTTGTATGTTTTGTTGATGATGATCTTGTTTTTCTTCTTCCTTTTTATGTTTCTAGGGTTTTTTTTTTTTTTTGATCAGTTTATGCAGTGCAGGGTTCTGCCAAAATGAATAGCAATTTGCCATCACTAAATGGAGGAGACAACCAGAATCTAAGTTTCTCTAAAGTTATGAAGGAGATATGTGCAGGTCAATCTTTTTCAACCAGGCCTGTTGTCTACTCCTTTTGTATTTACTACTGTCATCTAATATCATGCCCTATTTTATTATATCACTTTTTTATTTCTTCTTGTCTCCCCACATCACCAACATCTACCTTTTTTTTTTCTTTTGTTTTTGATCTTCATTTTCTACAAGTTCTAGCTAGCTAGCTACTATCTATTAATTGATTTTGATTTCAATTTTAGGCTATGTGGATCATATATTAACCACATATTTGTTAAGGGTTTTATAATCTTTATCTATATATCACATAATTAATGGGTCTGTTATAGTTTTTTTAGGGTTTGTGTTTAGGCATAAACCCTAATGAGGGGAAAGCACAAACCATCCATTTGGGTGTATGAAGAGTTTTGAATTTTTTCTGTTTTTTTTTTTTCCGTAAGGAAATCATTCAGTTATATATGGACAAAAAAATGGGTTGTCTTGCATGAATGCAACACTGGGTATGACTAGACGACACACTAAAATATATATTTGTATTATATATATAACTGATTCCATCCATTTATTGTAATCCTCCTTTCTGTCTCCCTTGCCTTTTCTGTTCTCTAAGAGAGGTTCATTTGATTAAAGATGGGTTTATTTAATTAGGGTTTAATTTATGTTGATCTTCTATCCTTAATTAACACTTAGACTTCTATTAAGCTATAATAAATTTGTGTGGGGATTTGAATGTCTTCCTTTCTGATTTGAATGTCCTTCTTTCTGTTTGTTCTATTTTCAGAAGCTTAATTTGTTGTTTTATGACACATGGGAGGAATAGAATATATTAGATTAAGCTAATCAATCAAACTTAAGGAAGGGATTGATTAGAATTAAAAAACAAATCCAATATTATATAATTATTGTGTATGAATGTTTTTTGGATCATATATAGTATATTCTTTTAGGGTTTTATTATGATTAATCACATATACCTATTCTTACACAAATTAAGGAGTACTTAATTTAGAAGAAATTATCTTTAGATGCTCATTTAACTTGCAATTGAACTGAGCTGAATGATCTTCCTCATTTGATTTTATTATGATTAATCACATGTACCTTTCTCTAGGTAGCACTTGCTAGCTAGCTTTGGTTTTATTATTGATTAATCATTCAGACAACTAATTGAGCAATTAATTGATGAGCATACAAATACTGCCTTCAGTTAATGGGCTTATTGTATGGATTATTTCTTTAAAAAACAAAAGAAATTGTGAATTAGTACAACTTAACTTAGCTTTTAAACAATAATTGTTAGTACTTATTAATTTGTCTTCTTGTTTTGGTAGTAAACCTTGAATGTTAATATCTTAATCAGCCATTAATTATGCGCTGACAAAAAAATAAAAAAATCAGATGATTGAATTCTTTGGATATCACTAGTGAAGATTTTCTCTTGGAAATCCAAAAAAAGAAGAAGAAGAAACAAACAAACAAACAATTTTTGGTTGAAATAAAACCTTGTTCAGGCTAAATGCTATTTGCATGTTCAATTGTAAACTACACTTTGGCCTTTTAACTAAAACATAGGAGATCTAGGTTATATATATATAAATGATTCTTGGGAAATTCTTTCCTTTTGTTAATACATGTATAGTCTGTTTGGACAATGGATTTTAGGGAGGGATTTTGTGGGGACCAGGGATTTTGAGGAAAAATATAACATGATTTTTCCCCCAAATCTCTGGTCCCCACAAAATCCCTTCCCCAAATCCCTTGTCCAAACAGACTAGTAGTTCACCCTATTGTTGATCATGTGATATTATAGATTGTGGCACCTCTCTCTTAACAGTTTGTAGTTGTTTAACATGGTATCAGAGCTAAAGATTCACAGAGGTCAATCATGGGTTCAAGTCCACACACTATAGTACTAGACTAAACAAAATGTTATTGGGAAAATTCCTACGCGCTAGTTCTGTGTGGGAGTATTGTTAAACGAACGTGGTCCACCCCTGCTAGCCTATTAGATCCGCATATAATTTATGTGATAACATTGTTATTCCTCTCTTTAATCATTTGAGTTTTTAGAGCAAGTAGTTGTTATAACATGATATCAGAGCAAGAAATCCAAAAAGATCTAAAAAGATCATATGTTCACATGTGCTAGGGCTGATGAATGTGGTCCAACTAGCGTTGGAAACGGTGGTTGCAAACAGTTCAATTCGGTTAGTTTTTTGCCAAACCTATAGCCAAACGATTGGTCTTTTCAGACGACCAAAACCACATCAAACTATAGTGGATTTTTTTTTTTGTGGAAAACAAAACCACACCATCAATTTTTTGATATTTTTCGGGTTTTTTTTGGTATTGCTATTATTAGCTATTTTATTCAATTTGAAACATTTTCGGAGTAAAAATTGAACCATGTGCAGCCCTACTCAACTAGCAAGGGTGAGAGCAAGTTGTTGCTTAACCCCTTCTCTTTATCTTCTTCTTTAATTTCCTAAAAGTGATGATGAATTAATATATACTTGCAGAGTCTATCTCTAAACTTAGGAACAACTTTCCCTTTTCCTACTTTTTTTTTTTTATAATGTCCGTCGAACATCAAATGTTAATTAATCCGATTGAACTTTCACTGTTATTCTTCCTTGATCAGAAGATTTACTAATTTTATTATGAGAAACCCTAAAGAGGAAGCAGAACATAAAGTAAGTTATTGATGATCAAAGACAAAAGCAATGCTCATTATACTTGTGAAAAGCGCTATTGCAAGATATATATAATAATGTGCCCTAGAAGTTGTTAAAGAGATAGATAAAACCCCTAGCTATAACCCTCAATATTAACTTTTAAGTAATTTGATTGTTTGAAACCCTTAATTAATAGTACTAGTTTAAAAATGAAGTTCTTTAATTATATTGAGGGATATGGTGATGACATAAATATATCATGATGATGCTCAATGTAAATATAAAGCTAAAATGCAATTAATTAATTGCATGCATGCATGGTCATACATTCCACTTATAATTGTAATGCAATTACATGCATTTTTTTTTGATAGAGACACGAAAGGAAACATCCAGGGATTACATCACAATTACATAATCAATTTCTCCCCTTACAAATAAGATCATCTATTCGGAAGGAGATTTTAAGTAGGGATTTTATAGGGACTGTAAATTTGGTAGAAAACTAGTTAGTTTTATAAAATAATTTTTAATTAGTTTTTTACTAAATATGGTCCTCATAAAGTTCATACATAAAATTTCCCATCTAACCAAATGTTAGACCTCTTAGAGCACTTGACTAGTCTCCGGAGTAGTGCTTTCCTCTTGTTAGCAGTTACTAGGTAGATCTAGAGAATTAACCCCACAGAGCTGGCCACCAAAGGAATTCGAACTCTCAACCTCCATTGTGTTATGAATTTGATCTTTAAAAATTCTCTCATTCCTTACCAACCAAATGCACCACCCAATTGCAAATGGAACGCAATACTCTAGGAATCTTGCAGTTATAAGATCATGAGAGGGTTCATTAAGTCCCACTTTATTAAACCCCATCGAATTCCCGCATTGTAGGGTCCGCATGGAGATGATATAAGGGCTAATTTTACGTAAGAATGTTCTCATCACCTTACAAAGCATCATGTACAAAATTGGCCCATTATAAAACCTCTAATAAATTTTTTTATGGAGTTAGAAGTTTCAAAACGAGTTAGTTTCGGAATATGATAGATTTATATGGTGAGAAAATTGAACATCCTAAAATTAGCCCCCATATCATTTTCACGTGCAACCGAAAAAATGTAAGACTTTGATTGGGTTGAATAAGATGGGGGATTAATAACCCCTCTATGTGATCATATATATGATTATGTGATGATCATCTATATGTCCCCTTTCTATTGGGATTTTGGCAAAAAAGTGAATGATTGGTCGACCGATAACTGTTATTTATTATTATTATTATTATTATTATTATTATTATTATTATTATTATTATTATTTTTGAGATCCAGGGTATCCGCCCCTTAGAACACCCGATTAGTCCCTAGGTAAATTCTTATTGTGAGAGTGACTATCAAGAAGAATCGAACCCTCGACCTTCATTTTGTGAGGTGAAAGTCTTACCATTTTTTTTATCAGAAAGAAATGAGAAATTTCATTAAGAAGAAGAGAGAATTATAAGAAAGAGAAAGAGCAAGAAATAAATTTTTATTTTTTTGGTTATAATTTTCACTTGGCCATCTTGTTCATGGTTCGGAATCTTAATTAGATTAGTATTTTTACTATTTTGTAGTTGTGGGAATTACTAATTCTTTGGTGCTAGCGGTGTTCTTTCATATATTTAGTTTAGGTTTTTTTCTTCTTTTTTTAGAGTGAAACTAAAAAGGGAGTCCCCAGAATACCAAAGTTACGTGATTTACATAAAGAGAGCGTCCCAGTTGAAAACGCAACATGAAAAGGGGACTCGAAAGTCCAAAAAAGAATAATGCTAGAAGTACTCCCAGGTTGACTCCCAACATGACTTCTGGATGAGGTGGCAAGATCTGCTTCAAACTTGAAAAAGTAATAGCAACTTTACACAAGCAGATCTTACCACCTCATCCTGGGAGTACTTCTAGCATTACTCTCCAAAAAATGAGAAGTAGCCCAAAAGTGAACAAGAGATTTGATCTCAATACGTAAGTATAAGGGATCTCTTGTCTTCCCTTCAAAAGCACGTCGATTCCTCTCTAGCCAGATAATCCAAAAAGTTGCTGCAGGGATGAATTGCCATATTTGTTTCCCATAATTTGAGAATCCCTTTGAGGACCAGGAACAAACAAATTGTAGGACATCCTTCGGAAAAAACCAGCTCCATCCAAAAATGGGAAGAATGTGTTCCCAAATTTTTCTTAAAAATTGGCAATGTAGTAGCAAATGATTCAGAGTTTCCTCACTGTGAAGGCAGAGATAGCAAACATTTGGCAACTGATGCCCTCTAGGTAAGTCTATAAATATGAGAGGTGTTCTATAGTTTTAGGTAATTCTGAAATAGGCTAGAAACCTTAAGGTTTATAAGATCTAGAGTGATCTTGTTAATATTTAGATGTGTTTACTTTGTAATCTCTTTGATTCGCAGTTGTGTGAAATATATTTTTTCCCTTTTTTTCTTTTTTTCTTTTTATCAACATATATATTTTCCTTTCATCACCATATAATTTTAAAATCTTACAGTTTATGATTCACTAATATGCTGTACAATTTTTTTTTCTTTACATTTTTTTTTAATTATCTCTAAAATTTGCTGTACAAAATTAATAATCAACTTATGTACAATACTGTACTGCATGAATCTTTTCATTTCTGATTTAGCATATAAATAACGACCTCTATATACATTGTAGGTACAAGATGAGTTGTGGTAGTTCAGAGAAGACAAATTACACAGAAAGCTTTTAAGAATTTTCCTGAAAAAAAAAAAAATTAATTAGTGGGTACAATATTAATGAGGAGATTCACCCCCAAACTGCAGACCCTTAATTAATTAGGACAGCAACTGATCAATCAGTCAGGCTCCAACGGCTAGTTATCTTGTGATCTTCTTTAATTGATCTGGTAAAGTTCTGCTGTTTATATTTATGAACTGTGATCAAGAATTAATCATTTTCTTAGAGATCTGTGTTTGCCTTGATCTTTGACATCCGGTCCACCGACCTCATCGCCTCATCGGGCCAGATTAATCCATTGGATTTGATCATTGTTTTTAGATGAATTGAATCCTGTGGTTAAAAATCACCAATTCAGTTGATCTTTTATGTATATGCCCGCTAAGTGTGGACCTAATAGTCATAGCATAGTGGCCGGGCCAATTCCATATACTCAAGCATTATGAGCCAAAAGGCCCAGAAACAAGGGAAGTTTTATTAGCACTACGCATTTTGTTGTTTTGGGCCCAGAAACCTCGATGGTGCGTTCTTTTGGGGGCCGTTATCCATTAAAATTGGGCCTAACAAAATCAGTTTTAGTCGAATAAAAAAAAAAAGCACAATTGCAAATATGTGATGGGTAGAAATCACTAATCACATTTCGGTACCGTTCCTTATTATGAGAAGGTTGTGGGTTTAAACTTTACGACTGTAATATTAATCTAGTCCGTAAGGTTTCCCATGTAATCTTGTTTTTTTTTTTTACGACTGAGAGTTTTGAACCGCACAAAAATACTAAGGTTTTTTTGGCACTAAAGTAGTCGCACATCAATGCAAGAAAAACCACCTAAGTGTAAACATCCAAACATGAGGGGAATATATAATAGTCCTTCTACTTGTTTATACTTGGGTGACTTCTTATTTTCTTCATGGCTCATATGGGCCCAATCTAATACAACATGGGTTCATTTGAATTTTTCGACATTGGATTGGGTTCAAGTTGGGATGTAGAGCCCGACTCAACCCAAACTCTGTTGCGTGCCATGCATGTGAATCATGTGATGATATTAACATGCATACACTCAAGCATGGGCTGGGCCCAATATTTGATATTTGAATTAGACCTGGCAACGGGTCATCCGCGGGTCGACCCTAGGCGGGTTAGCGGATAAACGGGTCAATATTATGAAACCCTAACCCTGACTAGTTTATGAAACGGGTCATTTTTCCAAACCCTAACCCTAACAGGGTTGACCCTATCCGTGACCCTACTGACCCTAATTCTTTTTTTAAGCACTTGATTAATTAACAAATAATACTCAAAAGTAAAGTCTCAAATTTTATATTTACTATTTTGTAAACCAAGCAAAAATGCACCAGATTAACATGTGATATATATATAATATTCATGATCCTGTAGGAGTATCCAAGTCAATTCATTTGCCAATCTCACGTATAACCGGTCATCAATATACTAATCCACACATTCTTTGAAAAATTCAAAATTTATCCAAAAATTTCATTTTAAAACTAAACTAATTTGACATTTCTAAAAAAGAACATTTTTTCTTTTTGGTACAATATTGCACTTTGATCAATTTTGATGAACAATGGCTTTAAAAATTTAAAATTGCACCGTCTTAATATTTTACCAACATGAGTTGCCTTAAAATATATATCATTGCCTATCCCTGTGTCCTTGTTGTGATCTAGCTAGCACTTCAAGTATCTCCCTCAACCTCCTCTTCACTCGTTACGCCATTACAATCAATAGAGTTTCCTGAATATGACGCTGCAAAAAACTAGTCAAATGACTCAAAACATTATACAAAAAACATCAAAATAATTTCAATGTTACAACTAACAATGGGTTGATGTTACTTCAAAACGGTCCATACAAGTAATAAAGTATCAAAGTAATTCAAAACAAACCCACCAGATTCCAGAACTTGGAATCTATATATAAATTTATGCTAATTATATATACATGTTTCAACAACATAAAAAATATCTCCAAATACTTATATGGTTACAAGATATATTTATTACCATAATATGCAAGTGGGTATGAGAATCTCAGATCTTTGAACCGAAAAAAAAAGTATAACAGAATAATAAATAAAAAGGGACAGCATACGTCATGATCATCAATTCACAAAATCGGACTTGACATCATGATCATCAATTCACAAAATCGGACTCACCTTGCCCTCATGATCTGATAGTCACAAAATCAGTACAGATCTAGCTATTTTCAAAAGAAAATGAAGATTAGGGAATTAAACTCACCTCAACTATCAGCAATGGCATTCCAGCAGGGAGATACAACTTCTCTAGGGTCGTCCGATTTGAGAAGAAAAGATAAACATACCAGTTGGAGAAAAGGAAGAGGTTTTCAGTTAGGGTTTGTTTGTTCTCAAGAAAGAAAAAAAAAGAGTAGAGAAGAGGAAAGGAAGCAGGTAGTAGGTAGAGCATGAGCGAGCTTATCTAAGCTAGTGATAATGGTGGATCCGTGATCGGCAGCAAAGGAAGAGAAAGGGCGAAGAAGAACCCGACGACAATGGGAGCAGAACCCTCTATGTTTCCTCTTCACAATCTTAATCAGTAAAACCTAATCTTAAACTATTTATATGACAATCTAAATTTTGACGGGTCACGGGTTATCCGCGGATTTAGGCGGGTTGACCCGTTTGATAACGGGTCAAAAAACCAAACCTTAACCCTATCCGTTTAAGTAACGGGTCGAATTAGGGTAGGGTCAGGCGGGTAGGGTCAGGCGGGTCGCGAATCAAATTGCCAGCTCTAATTTGAATGCAGGTCATTTTATAGGCGTCCCCCAAAATCTTATTGGCAGACCCCAATTATAAGCATCCCTACCCTAAATTTGCATTTGTTATGTTATGCAGGTCATTTTATGGGCCTTGGCGAATTGACATTTTCTTACTTGGAATAAGTTTATAGTTTGTTTGGATGGGGGATTTTAAGTAGGGATTTTGTGGGGACCAGGGATTTGGTGGAAAACTAGGTCCCCACAAAATCTCTACTTGAAATCTCCCATCCAAACAAACCATTAATTTTTAATTGATGAAGCTTATTTCAATTAGGGATGGTAAAAATCTCCACAGGTCTAAGTCCTTTGAGGATCCGCTCCTGATGGGATGGAGATACGGGAGAAAATTATGGACTAGAGGGAATTCAAAATACTCAAATGAACTAGTTATGAACTATGATCAATTAAGCCCACTTTATGAGTCTCACATAACACTTGTGGGTTTAACCTAGCACCAAAAAGATGAGGATAAAGGAGAGGCCAAGGGAAGTTCTTTATGACCAAAAAAGCTCAATCTAATGAAGTTCAAAATAGAGATGACAAGCCCATTAAAAGGATAAAAGTGTGAGTACTCCACTTTTTGAATCCACAAAAACAAATAGTTTTGGCTTTTTTTTTGGTTAGGTTAAAGGTTTTGAGTAATAGAGGCATTATACTTCGATGATTTTGAAAATCCAAAAAGGTCCCATGCGCGCTTTCATGTGTACTTTTCAAACTAATTTGTTAATCTTTGCTTGTTTTAAAGAAAATGTTTTTTAAGTTTCAAATTCTAAGGCTGTGTTTGTTCTAAAAATATATTCGAAATCACCATTTTGTTCTATCAGAGATTCAGAATAACAATTGTTTGGTTGTGTTGCTCAGAGTTATAGACTCATCTTTCAAACCATGTCGACTGTGAGTTGGATGGTTTGAGCTCATTTTGTATGATTTTGTCCAATTAGATTTTTTAAAACCATGAGATTTTTAAAACCATGAGATTGAAGTGGAGATATGAGACAACACACCTTTTATTAGTTTGTACATTGAATAAAAGGCTTGATATTTTACATCTAACTCTTTTACTTGTTAATTATAACGTATTGTTACACTCTATTTACACTTACCTGTGGGACTTACATGGATGACTCCAAGAGTTGATTTTCTATAATGATGATCTCTTCATCATGTAGATTATTCTCACAAAAAATAACATCATTTTATTATTACTAACACTAAAATATGATTGAAATTTTAAATTTTCTAAACTATTAATTTTTAATATTATTAAGTTTATTAGAACCATGTGATTTTTTGTGAGATGATTAACATGATATGGCCATATTTTTTTAATAAATAAACATACCTCAGATGCAAGGTGTAAAGGGACCAGAAAAATAAACATACCTCAGATATGAGACAACACACCTTTTATTAGCTTGTACATTGAATAAAAGGCTTGATATTTTACACCCAACACTTTTACTTGTTAATTATAACGTATTGTTACAGTCTATTTACACTTACCTGCGGGACTTGCATGGATGACTCCAAGAGTTGATTTTCTATAATGATGATCTCCTCATCATGTAGATTATTCTTACAAAAAATCACATCATTGTATAATTACTAACACTAAAATATGATTGAAATTTTAAATTTTCTAAACTATTAATTTTTAATATTATTAAGGTTATTAGAACCATGTGATTTTTTGTGGGATGATTAACATGATATGGCCATATTTTTTTTACAAATAAACATACCTCTGATGCAAGGTGTAAAGGGACCAGAAAAATAAATTGGATACAAGTAAAATTTGACTTTAAATTTCAAGCCCTTTTAATGAATCCCACTTCTATACACTAGTGGACACCACATGCATTCAGCATTATATTTAAGGGCAAGGCCAGTGGTCTACCTCAGACCTGCCAATAAATAAGGTGGGTTTGATGTATAACAGTATGGCAGGGCTAGTGGGGTTTTTTTCCATGTCGCAGAAGTTTTTTGCGATTTACTTCTTTTATGGTGGGCCCCGTAATCAATAAGGAATATAAAATGAAAAAGTATAGATGATATATAATAAATTCGCCCAGAAGTGAAGAAAGAGGAAAATATTGCAGAAAGGTTCTGCGAGCTTGAGCTCATTACAGAAGTTATATGCGAGCTATCGCAGAACTTAGCTGTGATGAGCTCTGTCGCAGATAAGTTCTGTAGTGAGCTCATCGCAGATATGATCTACGGGTACCCTTATCCCCTTCACCCTCTATCAAACTACCAGACTAAGTGAGGGGCTTGAGGTATAAGGGTGCCCACTAGCCTTAAAATTTCGCTGGATTTGAGGTTTAACAGTGTGCACTGGCTCTACCCTAAGGCTCGTGATATCTACTGCATAGGCAACCGATAAGGGCCACCTAAGTTAAGGGCTACCTAGTGATGTTACGCGCTACTGTTAAGGGCTACAACGACTAAGTCAAATGCTTTTTGACTTTTTTTTAAAAAATCAACTCACATTTTACTCCAGCTATCAATCCAACAAATGCGTTTATATGAATAAAAAAAATAGAACTGACTATGTATTGTCCAAACTCAGAGCCGAACATGCACATTCAATTTTAAAAAAAAAAAAATTGTATTTTTGTTTTCTCCACAGTGCTTTACTTTTTTTAATCCAATTTTTTCTTTTTTTGTTGGATATTTTGATGACCCAATACCTTCACCAAACTTGTTTTGTGAAAGAACTTCTCCATTAATCGTGGACTTCATTCATACCATATATATAAGACTCCTAAATGTGAGATTCTATGTTCAAAATGTTATAGACGAATGTGGTCGGTGTTGTAACGCCGAACAAGTTGGTGAGAAAATTTGTTAGATTAGTCGAGTGGGAAGAAAAATGTTAAACAATAGAAAACTTAATTTTTTTTATTATATGACAAAAAGATGATAGCCCTTATTAAAATATATATTAAATTCAGTCAATTATTATTGACCATAAAATTAAGTGGCCCTTATCTGTTGCCTATGCGATATATATCACGAGCCTATATTTAATATCAGTTATGTCCTCCAACCTTTACATCTTATTTTTGTGATAATCACATTCAGTTTATACCTAACAATGGGTGGCCACTACATAGAGTTGATCCAATTATTTATTTTTTATGATGATGAACGCCTCATCATTTAGATCACATCAACCAATGGGTTATCTCTAAGTGGGTCCAACTAATACCCAATTTATTCTTATCTCTACTTACACATGTCTGTAGATCATAAGGAGATGATCCAAGAATAAAAATTTTGAGGTGAGGATCTACTCAGATCAAAACTAGGCAGTGGTGGGAGTGTGGGTTTGCCATGTTGTTTGCCAAATCACCCGTGCATAGTGGTGAAGATCTTAGGCAATAGTGGAGGTGGTGGGGGAGGGTTTGCCGGGGGGTTTCTCAAATGAATCAAATCACACGCACGTAGGTTGCCAACTCACACTTGTTAGGAAATTAGGCCTTTTGAAAAACACGTAGTGGAAAAACAGAGGTTTCAAAATGTTCCTGACTTCTAATGGAACACCTTATAGTTATAGGGATCTACAAAGATTAGTTTAGTTGATTACATTTGAAGCGTGATCAAACCAACTCCATGCAGTATGTTGTAGATATCGATATTCTGTTCTGATCTATCGGTTCAGATCTTCATTTTTCTCCTGCGATCAACCTAAAATAAAAACCCTAGTTTGCACTAACTTTAATGGAGGCTAGGGTTTGTATCTCACAAAACACTTAACTAAAACAAGGGCCTAAGAGAGAGGAGAGAAGTGGGTGGTTTTGGCAAGGTTGGTTCTTATGCCAAAAACATCCCCTCCCTGTATATAATATATAGGGTGGTCCCAACCCTACTCAGTATCTTAGTCTAATTAGGTCTCTTGAGCCCAACATCTTTTAGTTAATTCTATTTTGTATTTAATTCTTTGTGCCCTGTACAAATTAAGATACAAAATAAATACTTAAAAATTAGTCCACTACACTTTTGTAATTGAATACTTTGAAAGATGCAGTATTTTAAAGTAAACCCTTCCTCTTTTAATACTGCAATTAAACCTGCCTCCACTGTATACTGCTATTCATAATAACCCTTAGGTTAGTAACTATTACTTGTCAGTACCTTAAGAGAAATTACATCTAAGTCCTTGGCTTATCTCATTTGCAAAAACATTATTATTATTCTAATAATCTCTAGAGAGATCACTATTCCAGTCTAAAATAATAATTCTCAGAATATCATTTGATTTGTCCATATTGAACCAACATATTCTCACAATGTAATTATATATAATCATCCATCTTGTCCAGAATATTGGATCACGTTTTTATTTCTGACAACACTGCTTGACAAAACAAAATGATTATAATATATATACATGCAAGGTATATGTTGATTCTCAGAATTAAGGTTTAATGCAATAATGATAATCTTGGATTCTATATTATTTACCGACAATAAGATTCTAAACTGACCTATTCAATGAATCTTGTTACATTAGTATACTAGACTTAGGAGTCATCACTCCAGTGATGGAGATGTATCACATTCTTTAACCAGTATATTATAGTTTATTTATAATAAACAATAAGATTCAACTTCGATACGCCAAAGAATCTGAGTATCTCAGAGATTCTACCCCAATTAAACATCCCTAGGGTTTAGGTGAGACCCTATTTACTTTAGGTCAATTGGAAGCTGGTCTTTCCCTTCCAATTTTTACTTCTTCCCACTCTCTTTTATTTCAATCTTTAATGAAATTACAGAGGGCTCCTGGGAAATTATCTAGTAATTTCTTTAGATTGATCAACAAATTTGAAGAGTACAATGCAGAAAACAAGGATACTCCTAATGCCATTTTGTTTTCTGCTGAAAACATTTTATCTATGCATGATGAAATTTATATTACTGGCCTTCCTTATTGTTGCTATCTTAGATTGAAAAGAAACGAAGATAGGCGCCCTGTTGATGTTTCATCATTTCAAAGAGATGGGGACAGGGAATGGTTCAAATTTCCTTTGAAATAACAGATTTTTCCGGTTAGAAATTGAAGATATGAAGATTTAGTTCTGAAATCAAATAATTCTTCACAGAAATCTTCTTCTTTGGATACTTCCAAATCGAAAGCTAACAAACCCCCTCGCTCTGCAAAAGTTCCTATAACTAAGCCTTCTAGGTCAAATCCTAATTCTCCTTTCAATCAGGATTTGTCTAAAAAGTCTACTGATGATGTTATTTCCAACCAAGTTGCCGAGAACTTGATTGAAATAAGTTCTCAAAGTCGTGCTCTTCCCAGTCAGGATTTGTCATCATCCCAAAAACTGCCAAAGCTTAAATTGAACTTGAAGAAAAATATCCTCATTCTTAAGTCAGATCCTACCAAGTCTAAACCAATCCCTCCATCTTCTTTAAAACGGAAGTAGCCTGACAATGAAGTTGAACTCGAATCTGAATTTGAAGTTGAATCCGAGGGTAAAAGAACTGCTTCCCTAGATGATAGTGACTTGATCATCTCTTCTTCCATCTAAGAAAAAGATTAAGAAGGTTAATTCAACCCCCCTCTTTTATGAGTTTAATTTGTACTCACCTTAGAATTGCTTTTTAAGAATTAGTTTATTTTGTACAACTACAACCACTGCTCCAGCTTCTCCGTCAAATAAAACTGCCATTGATTGTATTGCAGAAATTTAGAATTATGGTGATATGATTGGTGAATATCGATTTCTTCAAGATCTTGAAGAGGATGATCAACCTCTTGCACCAAAATCCAACAATCCTTATTTTAATCAAGATTGTCCTAATACTTATATACACGATATGGCTCAAAATCATTCTTTGCTGTTGAGTACACCTAACCCACCTTCTCTTGTAGCCCTTATAGATCGAGGTAAAGAAGTTTCAAATGTTGAAGTTCCCCCTTCCAGCACAACTGTTCCTCCTCAAGGTTCTTCCAGCTTGCCATCAAATGAAGTTGACCGGAAGTTGAAAAACGATGATACATCCAGTGATTTCTCTGATTATATTTTAGAAGAATTGCCCAAAAATTTTGAATCAAAGGCGAAGGATTCTTCACAACATTTGTCAAAAAATACAGAAGTGCCAACGTTGGTTAATCTTCCAGAGTTTGTTCCGACTGATTTTTTAACTTCCAAATGTTGTTGTTGAAGATGTACTTTGTGAGGATCCTGATTCTGATGAAAACATTCGACATCTTTCTTTTGTGGTATTATTATCCCCTCTTTTTATTTTATTTTTATCACTTTACATCTTTCTTTTCTCCTTGCAACTGTCCTCAGACTTTAACTTCTCTTCCTTATGTTTCAGTATCTTCATCAGGTTTCCATTCTGAAAGAAAAACTAAAACTGACGAAGAGCAAATTACAAGCTGAAACTACTAAAGTTCTCGTGAGTCAGAGATCGAAGGTAAGACCTCTACTATTCATACTTTAGATTTTGATTTTGAAAGTTTGAAGGAAAAGTTTATCAAGTCTAGTGCAGAAAAGCTAGAATTTATTCAAGTCTTTGAACGGAAAATCAATGAATTAACTCACTCAAATGAGCTTTTAGAATGGGAAAAGGTTTCTTTAAATGAAAAACTGAAGGAAGCAAAATATCCTTCATACAAGATCATTGAGCTGAACAATAGGCTTGATGTCTTTCAGAAAGATGTCTTGTATTGGAAAAACCACTATGAGAGGTTCTTGCTTCATAATCCATCAGATGAATCCTCAAATGAGAAACATGAATAAGAAGGAAAAAGCAAAATTATTCAAGATTTGTCTTCTGAAAATCAGCAGTTGAGACTTAGTTTGGAAGAACTTCAATCGGGTTATCTTAAACAGTCTCAAGATTGTCAGTATATGTCACAAAATATTGAACGAATGCGTTTTGAGGCAAAACAAGTCGAAAAACATCACAGAGACTTGATTGACCACTATTCGTTGTTATTACTTGACAAAGAGAAAGAGATTCAAAAGCTCCAAACTCAGCTTGAAGAAAATAATTGTACTCAACTTCGTCATCTTGAGGAGGATTTAAAGCGACATAAGAAAGCTTATCTGGATAAGGAACGTAAGATTGATTCAAAGGAAAAGGATATTCTTGAGTGGAATCATTCTTTAGGTATTATAAAAGAAGAACTGGCAACATCTAGATTTGAAGTTGATAAGCTTGGTCGAGAGATCTGTGAAAAAGACAGACTAATTGTTTCTAAAGAATAACCTTCTTTTCAGTTTAAATGAAGGTAGTTCAGCATCTGCACTTCTTCAGTTTTACTTTATGCTTATCTAGACTACTCTTAAGACTAACTTTTTGTCCTTTCTTCATTTTTTGTCATTTTAAAGAAGAACAATGAGGCTACAAATTCTGAGATTGCTAAGTTTAGCAATGCTTTCTCTAAATTTTCTTGCCTCCCTGGCTTTGAGGAAAAAGAAATTGATGTTATTCCCTCCCTCGTTGCACATTTTCAGGATGAGAATAGAACTACCAACAACAAAATTAAATCTCTCTTTCATGCCAAATAGGAATTGACACAACAAATTTGTTCTGCTTGCGAAAATGTGCATTCTGATTGGAGTAAGAAATTCCCATCTTTGGTTCTGAAGCTGCTACGTAAGTTTTCAGAAAAAGGAAAGCTAGAGGTGAAGACCTTTATTGATCGTCAGCTTTTGGAAAAAGAACTGAGCGATAGCCTTTCTTCTATTAAAAAACTTGCCTCTTCGCTAAAGAACTGAGCAGCTTCTCGGTTTTCGTCCCTCACTAACTACTTAATTTTTTCTTTTCTTTCACTATTAATAACTTTTTTAATCAATGTAAACCTCTTTTATTCTTCTTTTCCCTTTTTTGCGTATAAACTAATGTTGTCTTAATTGCTACATTACCTTATTGTCAGTTACCAGTTTGCCTTTTTTGTAAATCATAATTACTTCCTTTTAATTGCAACTTTTATTATTCTTCAACTAATCTGCATTGGGAATCCCGAAAACAATGCCTTTGATCGTTGCTTTAATATTTAAGATTTAGATCTTTATTTTTCCTCATATTTTCTTTCTTGTTGTAAGGTCCATGAGTTTTCTCATGTGTTTTTGTTTGTTAATTTTCGTGTCAAAAGTAAACTCAAGAATGTATTTGTAGTTGAGTTAGAGTCTAGAGAGTCTTGGGTCGAACCGGTTTGAAGAAATCTACAAAGGCTCCGAAGAACTCAACTCACCACCGGAAAAAATCCTAGGATGGTAAGAGACTTAGAGAAACTAAGTACCATAGGTGGTTAGATCATTAGAGTGTTTCCCACACTTTTAAATTGCCTTAACAAATAAATTTTAAAAGAAAAAAATTGAAGTTGGGATGTTTGGTTTAGTTGATTTCGAAACCAAATTTCATCTGATGACAAATGAAGTTTGGTTTCGAAATTAAACCTGTTGGTTTCGAAACCAAATATCATCTGATAACAGATGAAGTTTGGTTTCGAAATTAAACAGCTTGGTTTCGAAACTAAACTTTAACTGATGACAGATGAAGTTTGGTTTCGAAACTAAACCGGTTGGTTTCGAAACTAAAAGACAAGAAAACATAAGTACCAGTTTGGTTTCGAAACCAATCCTCTTGGTTTCAAAACCATCGCCCAGATTCAAACTTTTCTTGCGATTTTTTAAGTTGTAAAGAGATTCTTTTTCAACTTTTTGCACATTCCCACTAAGCATGTCTTAGTTGGTTTATTGATGCGTGGAAAACATTCATGAGTGGGATAAGAGGGATAATGAAATGACCTTCCATCTCATATAATGATGTCCAAGAATAAAGTTGTTTATTCTGGTTTAGATCTGGACATTTCACTATAAATAGGGGTTAATCTTCCATTGTTTAAATCAACCAATCGCCCCTAACCTCAACAAGTGCTTGGAGAGTTTAGCTCAAAATTTATAGATTCCAAGCTTGTTAAACTTGGTTCAAATTCTTCCCATTTCAAACTAAAAACTCTATTTTTGTGTGCTGGTAAATTTTCGGTGGTTGAGCTTGGAGTGTTAAGCTCGTGGTGATATAGTCGAGGAGTCGATTATTAATTCAAGGTGCAGGACTAGCAGAAACCAAGTTGGAGACGCATCACTGTCCACTAAAAGGCAAATTCGTGGAGTTCGAATTTGTGGAAGAATTGTACATCGTAGCTGTTGGAGCGTAGAGGGAGTCGTAATTCATGTCCATCAAGTGGTAAATTGGTTTGTAAGTCTTCATTAACTTTTAGTGGATTCTTTTCTGGTTCAGTCCTGGAGTTTTTCCCAGTTTGGGTTTCCTCGTAAACAAAATCTCTTGTGCATATTTTCACATTTTTTATAAGATTGAAATATTCGATTCTTGATCTTAATTCCGCATATTAAGAATCAAATAAGTCAATACTCTTATTGGAGATTATTGTTTTGTTCTTTATCACGTTTATAATTTTTATTAGGTGATTTTGTGATCCTTAACCTTAGTCATATTGACATACGGTTAATCTAACTAAAACCGTAGGACATTTAGACTTTCAATTGGTATCAGAGCAGGTTCACTTACTGGGTTTAACAATCTAAGTGTGATCCATGTTGTGACTAAATGGATTCACAAAGAGAAGGTAGTGTTGTAAATAAACCACCATTGTTTAATGGTAGCAACTATCCTTACTGGAAAGCTAGAATCAGGGGTTTCTTAAAGTCCCCTAGACCAAAGAGTTTGGAGAAATGTAGAAGTAGCTTGGACTCCTCCTACCATGATGATTGGTACCAGAGACAACTCTAGGAAAGTTCCCAAACCAGAAGACCAATTGACTTCGGATGAGAGTGAGGCAACCACTAGAAATAGTAAAGCACTCAATGCTATCTATGTTGCTGTCACCGCCGACGAATTTTGTCGCATCTCTAATTGCGAAGTGGCCAAGGAAGTATGGACATTTTAATGGTCACCTATGAAGGTACTAAGATTGTTAGAATAGCAAAGCTTCAAATGTTGACTGCCCAATTTGAAACTATTAGAATGGATGTCAATGAAATCTTTGATGAATTTTATGCTAAATTGAAGGACATTGTCAACAACTCCTTTGGATTGGATGAAGTTATTTCTAACTCCAAAATAGTTCGTAAATTTTTGAGATATCTTCCTTAGAGATTTTAAGCCAAAGTTATGGCTATTAAGGAGAGTAAAGATATTGATGCTATTCTCCCTGAAGAACTTGCAGGGAATTTAATGACATTTGAGGTTGGTTTCAAAACTTCAAGAAAATCAAAGAACATTACTTTTACAGCCTCAAAAAGCTCTAAGGAAGAGAAAGACCTCTCCAGTGATAAAGAAATGACTCTTCTCACAAGACAATTCAAGACCTTCTTGAAGAACAAAAAGGAGAAGTTTTAAAAGCCAAGGTTTGGCTCATCTTCCAAAACAAGGCCTCATGACAAATTCAAGAACTTTGATAAAAAATTTAAGAAGAAGAACTCCACAGAAGTACAATGCTTCAAATGTCATGGCTTTAGACATATGGCTCATGAATGTCCAAACAAAGCTCCGACCAAAATCAAGAAAGCAATGAAAGTCACACTAGACGATTCCGATTCATCCTCCTATACTAGTGAAACTAGTGATGAAGAAATCAAAGAGGAAATGAATGTTAAGACTGCAACTCTCTCATAGATTTTCAAAAATGTTGACACTTCTAGTGAATATGAGGAGAGTGATGAAGAAATAGATCCAGAAGAATTATGTGCTAATCTCCTTAAAAAGTGCATGGATTCATCTAAAGATAACAAGGTGCTGAATGAGAAGTTGATATTCATTCAAACTGAACGAGATGAAGCCATGATCAAGTTGCAAGAAAGTTCCATCAAAACAAAGCAACTTGAAGAGGAGATCTTAATACTACTTACCAAGATTAACTCTCTTAAGTTGGATCTTAGGAAAGCCTTAGATAAAATCAAGTCTCTTGATTCCACTCTTGCCTCAACTAAGAGAGACTTGATTTTATCAAATGACTTGTTAGATAAGTTTAATCATGGTTCTAACTTTAAATCTAACTTGTTGAATGCAGCCAAGACTGCAAATGATAAGAAGAGATTGGGTTATGATGCTACAACTAGTTCCAACTCACCACAAGGAATAAAGTTTGTGAAAGCTAAGGAGCAACATGCTCAAAAAATTTCTCCAAAGAGCACACTCGCTTAAACCAGCAAAAATCTGGGCACATATTTTGCTGAAGTGTGTTCTTATTGTGGTGTTTCAGGTCACTTGCAAAATACTTGCAAATTTTATATGGAAGATGCTTTCAATGAACAAAAAAAGGCAAATCTTCTCTATCAATACAAAGAATTGCAAGCAAGAGCAAGGAACTTATCTGGCAAGGTCTCAAAACTCACAAGGAATACACAAGGTGATATATCCAAAGGCAAAACCCCTCACAACTCAAAGAAGGAACCTATTGAAACCAAGGCAGTTGTTCCTAAAACTAATAAACCCATCTTAGATAACACCAAAGAAAAAACTATGGGTTAAGAAAAGTGAAATAAAGGCTAATGTTGCTTTGATTTCTTATAAAGCATGTAACTCACTTGATTGGTTTCTTGATAGTGGTTGTAGCAGGCACGTAACTGGTGATAAATCATGCTTTAGTCAATTCAAAAGTCATATTAGGGGAGTTGTAATATTTGGTGATGGTAGCACCGCCTATGTCAAAGGTAAAGGCACAGTTAAGTTACCCGATGTACTGGAAATCAAGGATGTACTCTACGTTGAAGGTATAAAAGCTAACCTTCTAAGTATTAGCCAAATTTGTGACAATAACCATTCCATGAAGTTTACCTCCAATGGTTGTGAAATCATGAATAGTGATGGTAAATGTGTTATGATTGGTAGGAGATCTAGTAGTAATTGTTATATGATTGATGCATTTCCTAACCTTACATGCAATTTGTCTAAACTTGATGCTACTCACCTTTGGTACTAAAGACTAGGTCATGCCAACTTCAAAGACCTAGCAAAGATTGCTAACAAAGGGTTAGTACGTGGGCTGCCCAAGGTAATTAAAAATGTTAATATAATATATGGACCTTGCCAAAAAGGTAAACAAACTAGAAGTCCACATAAATCATAAAAAGATGTTGCTACCACTAAACCATTGCAATTAATTCATATGGATCTTATGGGTCCTATAAGAACTAAGAGTATTGGTGGAAAGCGATACATCTTAGTCATGGTTGATGATTTATCTAGATATAATTAGATTGCTTTTCTTAGAGAAAAATCTGATACTTATGATGAATTTTTTATTATATGCCAGCGAATTCAAAATGAGCAAGATTTTAAGATCAAACGGATAAGAAGTAACTGTGGTACAGAATTCAAGGACTCAAAAGTTCAAGATTTTTGTGACAAAAATGGCATAAAACATGAGTTTTCAGCACCCATAACTCCACAACAAAATGGGGTTGCTGAAAGAAAGAATCGTGTGATTCAAGAAATGGCTAGAGTGCTTCTGTATAGCAAAAATCTAGTACAAAGGTTTTGGGGTGAAGATATTTTTACTGCATGTTACTTGGTTAACATAGTCTATCTAAGACCCAAAACTCTCAATACCCCATATGAACTTTGGTTTGGTAAGAAATCAAATTTAAGTTACCTTCGTGTTTTTGGGAGTCCATGCTACATCCTTAGGGATAGAGAAAATGCTGAAAAATTTGACCCCAAAAGTGATGAAGGAATCTTCATTAGGTATGCTTTGGATAGTCGGGCTTTTCGTGTCTACAACAAAAGGACCGAAACTATCATGGAATCCATTAATGTTGTTATTGATGATTCTAACATCTCTTCCTCTGCAGATGCAGCTGAAGAAGATAATCTTGTTGAAGGTAAAACTGTGAAAACTAAACTTGATTCAGAAAATGATAATGATGCATCTACCTCCCAAGAGTCAGATGAAAAGGATACTTCACATGACCTGACTACAAATGGTCAAGTTATTGAACTTAGAAATCATCCTCAAGACAATCCAACCACATGGGCTCAACGACTACATAATCCTAATAAAATTATTGGAGGGATTGAAACCGGTATTCAAATACGGAGACAAGTTCGAAACATTGTAAATCATGTATGTTATGTTTCCATGTATGAACCTACTAATGTGGTTGATGCTTTGCAGGATGAAAATTGGATACAAGCTATGCAAGATGAGCTTGGCCAATTCACAAGATAAAAAGTGTGGAGTCTTGTACCTCGTCCCAAAGAATACCAATGTCATTGGTACTAAATGGATCTTTAAGAACAAATCTGATGAATTTGGAGCCGTTGTGAGAAACAAGGCTAGACTCGTTGCACAAGGGTATTATCAAATTGAAGGTGTAGACTTTGATAAAACCTTTGGTCCAGTCGCAAGACTAGAGTCCATAAGGTTGCTTTTGGCGGTTGCTTGCCATTTAAAATTTAAAATTTTTCAAATGGATGTCAAAACAACCTTTCTAGATGGCATCCAACAAGAAGAAGTGTGTGTAGAGCAACCTAAAGGATTTGAAGATCCCATCAATCTACCGATTGAAGAAAGCCCTTTATAGTTTGAAACAAGCTCCAAGAGCATGGTATGATAGATTGACTACTTTTTTCTTAAAAAATGATTCTCAAGAGGAGGAGCTGATAAAACCATGTTTATCAAATGGGCTGAAAATGATGTTCTTGTTGTTCAAATTTATGTAGATGACATATTGTTTGGTTCTACCTCAACCAAACAAACTGAATCCTTCTCAAATCTAACGAGTAAGAAATTTGGAATGAGTATGGTTGGAGAACTAACCTTCTTTCTTAGATTGCAGGTTAAGCAACAAAAAGATGAGATATTTATATCTCAATCAAAATATGCCAAGGATCTCGTAAAGAAGTTTGGCATGGAATCTGCTAAAGACACTTGCACACTGATGGGAACTACTACAAAGTTAACAAAGGACTTAGCTGGATAGGAAGTAGACCAAAAATAATATAGAAGCATGATAGGGAGTCTTCTTTATCTCACAGCTAGTCGTCCTGATATTTCTTTTAGCGTAGGTGCTTGTACTCGCTATCAAGCAAAATCTAAAGAGTTACACTTAACTGCAGTCTAACAAATCATTCGTTATGTTAAGGAAACTCTTGGTTTTGGCTTATGGTATACTAATGACACAACTTGGGCAGGTAATGTTGATAACAGGAAAAGTACTTTAGGAGGCTGCTACTTTGTTGGACACAACTTGATAGCATGGCAAAGTAAGAAACAAAATTCTCAATCCTTGTCAACTATTGAAGCAGAATACATTACTGCAGGATCGTGTTGTACTCAATTGCTTTGGATGAAACAAATGTTATCTGATTATGGCATTGAACATGATACTATGACTGTGCTCTGTGATAATACTAGTGCCATTGATATTGCCAGGAATCCAATACAACATTTTAGAACTAAACATGTAGACATAAGATATCACTTCATTCGTGACTTGGTTGAAAGCAAGGTGATTTGTCTTGAGTTTGTTCCTACTGAGAAATAATTGGTTGATTTACTTACAAAACCTCTAGATATTCTTAGGTTTGAACTCCTTAGAAGATCAATTGGTGTGGTTGTTAGTAACTAATTATTTTTTTCTCACTCTTTCCCCATTTTTTGCATTGCATATCTTTTTGGGTTGAAGAGTGAGTTATGTTTATTAGTTTGCTTTCAAAACTTTGCATTTTAATATGTGTGATTTCAAGTGTTCTTCCTGTTTCAAACGGCTATCTTTTGTAGAATGCTTGAACATATAAGAGATTTCACAGATTTGATTTGAATTACTTTATTTTGATATAGCTTGTGAATCTCTGCAATAAGTCCACATACTCTCTTGGCTGATCTTTTGGTTCGTATGCACATAAGGAGTCTTTTGAGTAAGTGTGATTTTATCCTAATTGGATCATTGGATGGGTTGAAAATAAAACTCACAATTCATTGATGGACTGAACCAGCTGGTTGGACTATATCTCTCTAGGATGTGGTATTCTGAGGAAGTACTAAATTTTTTTGTTATATCTTGTTCAATTCATCACTAAAATAGTAAGCTCTCATAAAATAATTTGAGCTTAGTGAAACACCAAAAGAGTGAGTTCTCGTACAAAATGATGAACTCAGTGTTAGAACATCAAAAAAAGTGAGATCCCGCAAAAAGATTGGGACCTCGATGTTCTTTTCTTCATCTTGACCTCATGATGATTCACTTGATACCAATATGGGTACTTTCTTGGAAGCATCTCCACGGATAAGAGTCGCTTACAAGTTCAAAGAAAATACTGGTGTCTTGTTGATAATCCATGACTCGTGCTCTTGAGTACCTCAAAAGTTATATCTTATGCTCAAACATGAAGGTCATTCTAAAGGGTACAAAGTGAGATGGTTCTTTCATGCAGGATAAGGTTAAGATTTGAAGAAATCAGTAATATGAACATCCTTATCTTATCTTCCTTTTAGGATGATCTCACATAATGATATTGTTCTCTCAACACACACACTCATTGATCATCTATAAGAATATTGTGGTGTTACTTGTTTTGAGAATCAATAAGACTTTATTCGAATAAGGTTTAACATATTCATGTTTGCAAAAATCCTGTGTTCATTGCATTATATTCTTCATAGTCTTATGTAACAGGTCACACATCTTGGTCATACCTTGATTCCATCAAAAAATTTCATCAAAAATGAGTTTTATGGGTGATGTCAAAATTTTAGTGATTTTGTATTTCAGTTTCGAAACCAAAATGACAGGTTTTGAAACCAAAATGACAGGTTTCGAAACCCAATCTGACATGTGATGGTATTGCCTTTCAGTTTCGAAAACAATTCTGTTGGTTTCGAAACCAAAAAGGACCTGGAAACAATCTTGTTTTCAGTTTCGAAACCAAAACTTACCTAGAGACATTTTTTGTTTTCAGTTTCGAAACCAAACTGCTTGGTTTCGAAACCAAAATGCATTTGAAGACAATTTTTTTATTTCAATTTGTTTTCGAAACCGTCCCCGAATCTCACGATTTCATGGGTATTTTAGGGCTTTTTAAAGAGGGATTTTAAGAGAATTCGAAACCATTTTCGTTTCTAATCATCTATTTTTGTTTCGAAAGAAGAGAGAAAGGGTTTTCAAAGGTTTTCAAGGATTTTGGATCAATTGGCTAGGGTTTTCACGCATTTTGAAGATCCTTTCTCGTGGATTTTGCGTTTTGGTAAGCCTTCATCCTCTTCCTTTGTTCTTCATTGTTCTCCTTCTTGAAACCTTATTTTCTACTAGTGTTTTTATTAGATCATGTCTTCAAAACGACCAACCTCTTCCTCCCCTACTTCCTCCAACCCAAAGAGGCCAAGATCCTCAACTGGTTCTTCACAATCCTTCGTTTGCCCTAGAGTGAAAGAGAAGTTTTACTCGATGGATTGTTTCAAGGTTTACACCCAAAACTTTCAAAAGCGTGCCTTGGTAGTTGAAAGAAAAATTAACTGGTACAATGACATGGTTCTTCAAGATATCGATACCCGGTTAAGTTTTCGCCGATGGAATGATTTGTTTACAGGTGAAGGAAATGCCTACCCCAGTCTTGTTCGACTATTCTACTCGAATTTTCATCATGTTGATGAGGAGGTTTCAAATTTACCACTATGGTGTGTGGGAAAAAAGTTGTAATTGACAGCCCTCTTATCGCCTCACTTCTTCATATTGAAGATAAGGATGATGCTATTCGTTTCCCACCTATCTGGGAAACTGATGAAGATTACCTTCTGAGTGCTCATGCTATTGTGGAGGAGTTGGCTGGGAAACGTTTTGATTGGCAGAAGGATTTTCCTGCCAAGAAATGTACCCTATTTTATAAGGTACTAGGGAACATTGTTGCTACAAATCTATTTTCTTGTTCAGGGAACAAAAGTAAACTCAGTGACAACATGGCTGAGTTCTTAAATCATTTGGGGAAGAAAGCCAAAACTAGAATGGCCGATTTTATTGTCACTCAGATGATATCCGTCAACAAGTATGCTACTCGGTCTCATTCTCTTCCTTTTCCAAAGTTGATCGAGAGTATTTTGCTTCATTCTGGGGTTGTAATTCCTATGGGAGAGGCCTCCCTTGCTATGAGTACCATCACTGCGTCAACCGTTAATCGCATTAGGGGTCACCTAAAAGGGGTAGATGCACCAGCGCCAACAACTCCAGCAGACACTACTGCTCCTATTAAGTAGACTACATCAGCTCTTCCTAGCACTACAACAACTGCCTTTTCACAGTCTACTAGGAGGGAACTCAGAAGGCAAGCATGGGTAGCACAAGCTCAGGCCACCAATACCATCCTTGCATACATGAAGATGTTGGTCCCAGTTGTGAATGTTATTGCCGCTAAAGTGAGAGTTGAGGGTATTCCTACTGTGCCTGATGAGGGTCAAAGACCAGTCAGGATCGCCCAGTTAAGCCAGAGGATGAAGTAGAGGATGATGATTTTTCTGATGAATCCTCCAATGATGCTGATGATGATGGAGATGAGAGTGTTCCTCGGAGAGCCACTACTGATATTAGTGAGGAGTCCCCCGTTGCTATTCCAGAAACCACCACAGCTGATGATGCAGGTATAGATGATCCATCTCTTGATCCTGGTGCTGAGATGGACAGTTAGATTCTTCTCTATCTTTCTTATCTAAGTTGTGAATGATACTTAATCTTTTATTTTTCATTTGCGGCTTCATCTTTTACTTTCTAAAACTTTATTATCTGGTTTTGAAACTTTGAACAAATGATGGATGATTAAGTTTTATTTAGTAAATGCATAGTTTGTTTCATTTCTCCATATATCTGCCTCCATGAATCTTTTCGCAGGAATTTATTTTTCCCACCTTTATCTATTTCTGACAAAAAGGGGGAAAAGTGATTATAGTTCTGAATGACTAAATGCAGGGAGAATGTATGAGTATGGGGGAGATAATTCATACACATAGGGGGAGTGGTTGAATTTTCTTATTTTTCATTGCAGGGTATTGTTATAATGCATTTCATTATTACCTTGTTTTGGTGTGAGTTTGAATTTTTGCAGGAAACTCTTGAAAGACTACTCCTAGAGTTAGATGTCATATTATGAGGGAGTCTTTGTCTTTCTTTGATTTGAGTTCATTGTAAGAGAAATTATGTTGTAATTTTGGTCAAGAAATCGACAAAAGGGGAGATTGTAAGGTCCATGAGTTTTCTCATGTGTTTTTGTTTGTCGATTTTCATGTCAAAAGTAAACTCAAGAATGTATTTGTAACTTGAGTTAGAGTCTAGAAAGTCTTAGGTCGAATTGGTTTGAAGAAATCTACTAAAGACTCCGAAGAACTCAACTCGCCACCGGAAGACATCCTAGGATGGTAAGTGACTTAGAACACTAAGTACCATAGGTGGTTAGATTAGTAGAGTGTTTACCACACTTTTGAATTGACTTAACAAATAAATTTTAAAAGAAAAAACTGAAGTTGGGGTGTTTGGTTTCGAAACCAAAGTATAACTGATGGTTATTTTCAAAACAGGGAACAAAAAGTTTCGAAATCAACCTGATGACAGATGAAGTTTGGTTTCGAAACCAAATATCACCTGATAACAGATGAAGTTTGGTTTCGAAACTAAACAGCTTGGTTTCGAAACCAAACCTTTACTGATGACAGATGAAGTTTGGTTTCGAAACTAAAAGACAAGAAAACATCAGTACTAGTTTGGTTTCGAAACCAAAGGCATTGCTTTCAAAACCACATGTTGGTTTCAAAACCAATCCTCTTGGTTTCGAAACCATCGCCTAAATTCAAACTTTTCTTGCGATTTTTTGAGCTGTAAAGAGATTCTTTTTTAACTTTTTGCACATTCTCACCTAAGCATGTCTTAGTTGGTCT
This sequence comes from Macleaya cordata, assembly GCA_002174775.1. Lineage (NCBI taxonomy): Eukaryota > Viridiplantae > Streptophyta > Magnoliopsida > Ranunculales > Papaveraceae > Macleaya > Macleaya cordata. The sequence continues at coordinate 297,086 of MVGT01001096.1, read as the reverse complement.
ATTGGTGCATGGGAAACATTCATAAGTGGGATAAGAAGGATAATGGAATGACCTCCCATCTCATATGATGATGTCCAAGAATAAACTTATTTATTCTGGTTTAGATCTGGACATTTCACTATAAATAGTGGTTGATCTTCCATTGTTCAAACCAACCAATCACCCTTAACCTCAACAAGTGCTTAGAGAGTTTAGCTCGAAATTTATAGATTCCAAGCTTGTTGAACTTGGTTCAAATCCTTCCCATTTTAAACCAAAATCTCTATTTTTGTGTGCCGATAGATTTCCGGTGGTTGAGCTTGGAGTGTCAAGCTCGTGGTGATATACTCAAGGAGTCGAGTATTGGTTCAAGGTGCGAGGCTTGCAGAGTTCAAGTTGGAGACGCATCACTGTCCACTAAAAGGCAAATTCATGGAGTTCGGAATCGTGGAAGAACTGTACACCATAGTTGTTAGAGCGTAGAGGGAGTCGTAATACGTGTCTATCGAGTGGTAAATCGGTTTGTAAGTTTTCATTAACTTTTAGTGGATTCTTTTCTAGACTAAGTCCCGGGGTTTTTCCCAATTTGGATTTCCTCGTAAACAAAATCTCTTGTGCATATTTTCACATTTTTTATTAGATTGAAATATTCGATTCTTGCTCTTAATTCCGCATATTAAGAATCGAATAAGTCAATACTCTTGTTAGAGATTATTATTTTGTTATTTATCACCTTTATAATTTTATTAGGTGATTGTGTGATCCTTAACCTTAGTCATATTGACATACTGTTAATCTAACTAAAATCATAGGACATTTAGACTTTCACTTATTTTTACCTTGAAGAACTTTGGTAAAAATCTTTTGAAGAAAATTTCTTCTAATGATTGTTCTTCTTCTTCAAAAAAGAGAAGAAGAAGAGAAGAGGCCAACCAGATTCTTGATCAGCTTGACGAGACTAACCCTAATTCTATCTTGGAGACTATAGCTTATTTGAAGTTAAAACTATCTTATCTTCGAAAATGATCCGAAAGACTGTACTTTAACGAAGGTGCTCTTGTTGGGAAAAAATTTGAGTTACTTGACCGCCTCAAAACACTTGATAAAATGCTTAAAGAACTTGACTCTAAATCAACTTGGGTTGACTGAGAGATAGGTTACATAACCTTTATTATTGAAGATCTTCAAGAGAAAAGTCGTCAAAATTAACATATACTTAACCCATTTTTTTTAACTATTGTAACTTCTAACTTTATCACTATTGTCCACCTTGTAATCTCTATTAATATATATGTTTTTGGTTTTTCTATTTCTCTCCATCTTTTCCTCTCTACTTACTTTCTTAAACTCAGTCAAAAAGATTTTCCCGGTTAACCACTGACTTTACCAAATGGTCAATATTTTTCCCTTTTTGTCTGTTTGATCCTTGGTTATGTGCTCTATAAATTTCTGTATCTTTTCTTTCCTTTTTCTCATTCAATCTTAAGGTTTCTTTTTTACTCTTAAGTAGTTGCTTAAAAATAATAGTGAATACCAGATCTGGAATTTATTCCTAAAAAATAGATGCTTCTTTTTCAAAGCCGAAAGCTTCTTCTTCAAAAAAGATGGGTTCTTCTCCAGATCTGTTGCCTGAAGAGACTTATGAAAATTTTTAATCATTTTCCTATTGTAGATCATTTTACAGCGATCACCTTACGTGATGCTCTATTGACTCGCTATAACATTTTTCAGAGACGTTTATTTGAAAACGTTTCAGCCGAGGAAGACTTAGAGGAATAGATAAGTGAGTTAGACTCTTCTTCCATTAAAATTGAAAAATAATCCCGTTTTCTTTTAGCAGGACTTAAAGCAACTGAGGCTGAATCACTTCAAATTCAACGTGTAATTTTTCTTATTGAACACCGTTTTGAGATTCTGAAGGAAAAATTCAATGTTTAATGATTAGCTTATTTTGCCTTTCTGTCTTCCCTTTTCTTGGGAAATTCAATTTTGTAACCCCTACGACTCTTCAACAAATTAGTCCTTTTTTTATTATTTATATTTTTTTAAAATTGTTGTCCCATCAGCTTTTAATTTATTAAATGGTGGGTGCATCTTCCCCAATACATTTCATTTTCTATGACGACCTTCTACATTCTTCGACTCTACCCTTTTTCTTCTATAAAAGGGTTTGTTCTTGTACTGAATGTTTTATCTTCCATTTTTCCTTTTCAAGACCTATACTCTTTTTCAAGAGCTTGTTTTCCTTTAATGGCTACCCCACAAGAATCTGCTTCAAGCACTAACTCCCCTAGGTCAAATGGTTTTTTTGTACCTTCCGTCTCCGAGATCAAGGAGACTTTCCCCATTCCTTCTCAATTTAACGCATGCAGGATTCAGGAGTTTCTTCCGTTGCTGTTGGACCTGCATTTGTAGAATCACAAATGTAAACCTTTAAGTATATGAACTTCAACTGTTAATTTATATATTCTGTTATTTTAATTTCTTGAATGCTACTTTGTTTAACTAATTTTATTTGAGTTAATGAATTTAAGCGTTAATCTGACCATTCATTAACTACTTCGGCCATGTATTGGGCTTTCAATTTTAACAATCCATTGACATATTATACTGCCCAGTTTGATCAAAATAAACTAATTATTTTGATGACTTTCAGAGCAGTTAGTTTTTTATTATACTGCTCAGACCATTCCTAGACTACTTTGGTCATGTATTAGGCTATCAAAGCAGTTTGTTATTTTGATTATACTGCTCAGTTTAAGTCAAGATTAATGTGTTATTCCTTGCTTACTAACTTTCAGAGCAGTTAAATTTTGATTATACTGCTCAGACCATACCAGAATTACTCTGATTCTGTATTAGGCTATCAGAGCAGTTTAAAAGTTTATTTTATACTGCTCAGTTTAACTATTGGGTGGTTATTATTTCCAAGTTAAATATCCAGAGCAGTTAAATTTATATTATACTGCTCAGGCCATATCAGAATTACTCCGATTTTATATTGGGCTATCAGAGCAGTTTAACAGTTTATATTATACTGCTTAGTTTAACTTAAGAATAGTTTACTTCCCCTAAGTTAAATATCCAGAGGAGTTAGATTTATATTATATTGCTCAGACCATACCAGAATTACTCTAATTCTGTATTGGGCTATCAGAGCAGTTTAACAGTTTATAGTTTTCATTTTAACTATTTAATAAAACTTTGTTTACCTTCTTTTATTGGTAGAATCTCTTCAAATGCCTGATGTTCCAGGGATTTTGCAACATTTCCCCATTCATGTTCTTTAGGTAGTATGCTTCATGTTGTGTCTTTTCGTGAACTAAATATGACCCTTCCCATGTTGGAGCTAACTTTTCATCTTTTGGATCTTTGGTATTTGCAAAAACCTCTCTTAACACATAATCCCCAATCTGCAATTCTCTTGGCTGCACAAATTTAGCATAATAACGTTGCTTTCCTCGTTGATAATTAATAAGACGTTGCAATGCTTCTTCTCTCTTTCCTTCCAAATCATCTAACTTTTTTCAAATAAGTTCATTATTTAAATTTTTCTCTCCCACTATAGTTCTAATTGTTGGCATGATTATCTCAGTTGGAATAACTGCCTCCATTCCAAATACTAAAGAAAAAGGAGATTCTTTAGTTGGCTCTCTCGGGGCTGTCCGATATGCCTAAAGGACTCCTGCCAGCTCTTCAACCCACTTTCCCTTTGCTTTGTCCAGCTTTTTCTTCAAATTATTCAACACAGACTTATTAGTAGCTTTATCTTGTCCGTTTCCTTGTGGATAATTTGGAGTTGAGAACTTCTGTTGAATTCTATAAGCTTCACAGAGCAAAGCTACTTCTTCTCCTTTGAATTGTGGTCCATTGTCTGCCATTATGCAGGCTGGTATCCCAAAGCGACATATTATATGTTCCCAAAGAAATTTAAAGACTTCCTTTGACCTGATTCTCTCTAATGGAACTGCTTCAATCCATTTTGTGAAGTAATCAGTTGCAACCAATATGAATTTTTGCTTTGTTACTGCCTTCGAAAAGGGACCCATAATATTTAAACCCCATTGTGCAAAAGGCCATGGACTTAGTATCAATTGCAGTTGTTCAGCTGGTGCCTTGATCTTCTTTCCAAACCTTTGACACTCTTCACAATACTTTACTATCTTTGAAGCATTAGCCTGCATGTATGGCCAAAAGTATCCTTGACTCTTTGCTTTATTTGCCAAAGATCTCTTTCTAGCATAGTTTCCACAATCCCCTCTATGTATATCATTTAAGATTTCCTCAGCTTCTGATTTTGATAAGCATCTTAACAATGGCCCCAAGTACGTTTTTCGATACAAAATGCCATTACGGACTTCGTATCTTGATGACTTGGTTACAACCTTGAAGGTTTCTTTTTTATCCCTTGGGAGCTTTTTCTTTTGAAGGTATTTAAAGATGGGATATCTCCAATCCTCTTCCTCAATATGCAAAGAATAAAATAGAACAGTTAACTCCTCAATTGATGGTTTTAATATCCTTCCAATTGGAATTTGTCGCACCTCCTTATCTTGCATTTTTAATGCGAGGAAAGCCAATGCATCTGCATGTCTGTTGTTAGTTCTTGGAATTTGCTTGAATTACACTTCTTTCAGCATTTATGCTTACAGTTTTACCTTGTCAACATATCGAAGCATTCTGGTATCCTTTACCAAATAAACATCATTCAGCTTGAATTACCAATTGAGAGTCACTAAAGACTATCAACTTTGAGACGTTCAGTTCTTTTGCCAAACGTAATCCTTGTAAGACTACTTCATATTCTGCCTTATTATTTGTTGCTTGAAATTCTAATCGAAATGTTTGCACCAAATACTTTTCTTCTAGTGTGATTAATCCACACCAATTCCTGCTCCTTCATTATTTGATGATCCATCAACATATAGCTTCCAAAGGTTTTGATGTAATGCATCTGCTTCCTCTTCATCTTCTTCCAGAGTCTCCATTGGTAACTCTACTATCTTATCAATTTGTTCTTCATCCTCAGCTGCAGGAAGTTGAAAATCTGCTAAAAATCTGCAACAACTTGCCCCTTTTTAGCAGTTCGTGCTTCAAATTAGATGTCAAACTGAGAGAGCAATATTGCCCACTTTGCTATTCGTCCAATCTTATCATTCTTTTCAATAATTGCCTTCAGTGGGAGAGTAGTCAGAACTTTGATTGTGTGTCATTGAAAGTAAGGTCTTAGTTTCTAAGAAGCATATAGTAAAGTAAACAACACTTTTTCAATTTTTTGATACCTTTTCTAGAATCAGACAATGTCTTACTGATAAAATAAATTAGTTTTTCTACCTTTTCCTCTTCCTTTATTAACACCGCACTTACTGAAAAGGTTGTTGTTACCAAATTGTTTCCCCTTCAGTTGGATTTGATAAAATTGTAGCATTTCCAAGGTACTGCTTCAGTTTCTGAAAAGCTTATTCACAATCATCATTCCATTCAAATTTTTTATTATCCTTGAGTAATGCAAAAAATGGTTTGCATTTATCAGATGATCTTAAAATGAATCGATTTGACGAAGCTAATCAGCCGTTTAACTTTTGTACCTATTTGAGTGTAGATGGAGATGGCATGTCTAATTTTAAAGGATCAACTTTAATGCCTCTCTTGGTGACCAAATGACCCAAAAAACTTTCTTGACGTTACACCAAATGTGCATTTTGCACGATTAATTCTCATGTTAAACTTTCTAATCCTGTCAAAAGCTGCACTTAAATCGATCAAATGTGAGTATTTTAACTTACTTTTTGCCAATATGTCATCCATATAAACTTCCATAGTTCTTCTAATCATGTCAGAGAAGATTTTGGATACCATTCTTTGGAAAATCGCCCCTGCATTCTTCAACCCGAATGGCATAATTGTGTAGCAATAAAGTCCCCTACTTGACATGAATGCAGTCTTTTCTTCATCCTCTTTGAACATCAGAATCTCGTTCTATCCTTAGTAGCCATCCATAAAAGACATTAGTTCATGCCCTGCAGTTGCATCTACCAGCAGATCAATATGAGGCAATGGAAAACTATCTTTTGGATAGGCTTTATTTAAGTCTGTAAAGTCAATACAAACTCTGACTTTACCGTTCTTTTTAGGTACAACCACCATATTTGCAATCCACTTAGGATATAAGACTTCTCTGATAAAGCTCGATCTTATGAGCTTATTTAACTCTTCTTCAACTGCTTCTCGCAAAGCAGGTGCCAATTTTCTTTGTTTCTGCTTTATTGGCCTAAAGTTTAGATCTACATTCGATCGATGACAAGCAACTGATGGATCGATGCCAGGCATATCCTCCATCGTCCATGCAAATGAATTTACATTCTTTTTAAAAGCTGAATCAAATCATTCTTTATTGCTGGCTCCATTACTGTTCCAATGAAAGTTATTTTTTGTTCTCCTTCCACCTCTATATTTATTTCTTCAACATACTCCATAACCGGACTCTCTATTATTATCTGTTGAAGAATCATTCTTTAATTGCTATTTTGGTTGTTCCCTAATCTCTCCTTCTTCCATCTGTACATCTCGTTCATCAACTTCCATTACATTATTTCTATTATCAACTTGCAGAATTGTTGAAGTACTCCCATCTCCTACTTTTTGCTTTTTTTGCCTTTGGTTCTATTTTCTTCCCTTTTTCTTGCTGAACTATTGCTTTAACCAACAAAGAATGGCATATCTTTGTTGAATCTTGATCTCCTTGAATTTCTGTTATACCATCTGGAGTTAGAAACTTCAGACTCTGATGATAAGAAGATGGGATAGCTTTTATCTGATGAATCCAACGTCTTCCAAATATTGCATTGAATGGAGACTCTGCTTCTACAACACTAAAACTGACTGAAATTTCAATGGGACCAGCTTTCACCATTAGAGTTATTTCACCCTTTGGTTTCGCCTTTGAACCATTGAAACCAAACAGGAAAATACTTGAAGGACTTAATTCTGAATTTAAATCTTTCATTCTCTGGTAAGCTGAGTGAAACAGTATATCAGTAGAACTTCTAGGATCAACAAGAATTTTTCTGACTTCCCAATTATCAATGAAGAGTGTTATCACCAGTGCATCAAAATGTGGAAAATCTTTTCCATCTAAATCTGATGCAGAGAATGTTATCGGCTGATTTTTCCATCTTGAGGCGTTATCCTGACTTGCTCCAATTATAAGCTGCTTTTGCTTTTCCACCCTTGCATTTATACGTGATATATTTTTTAGCACAAAAATTGCGGCCTACAAAGAATCTTCCGTTGCGATTATCATATTTGCCACTCCACGTTTTTCTTTTGGCAATGTTATTTTGTCAGATGTAAATGTTTGTGGATCTGCATTTATTTGATCATTACTTTGCTTTTCATTCTTTGCAATGAACTTTCCAAGTCTTCCTTCATCCACAAGTTCTTGGATATAATTTTTTAGATGTCTACATACTGTTGTTAAATGCCCTGCACGTTGATGATAATAACAATACTCATTCATGTTCACACCTGGCCCAGTTAATTGTGTTTCAGCTCTCATTCTTGGCTAATGGAAATACTCCTCAAACTGTATTTCAGCCAGAATTCTGTCAAGCGGAGCATTTAACCTGGTGAATACTTTATCTTCAAATTTTAATCACATATCCTGATTCCACTTCTCATTTTCTTTTCCTTGCCCCTTTTGAAAGTCTGAGGGCTCGGTGTGTGAACTTTGCTTCCTCTATGCACCATCGAAACATTTGGTAAATAAGATAAAACTGCTTGTTCATGCTGCAAATTTTGATTTAGTTCTTCTTGATCTTGCTGCTGAATTTTATAGACGGGGAGCCGCAGTAATAGTCCCCATTTTTGGAATCTTTCTTCAATGCTGGAGTATTTCTCAGCCTTTTGCAATAATTCTTCCATACTTGTTGGCAGTCTTCCTATCAGCGTGAAGTATAAGTCTGAATGTCTATCGAGACCTTGCCTAAAGTATGATATTGCATCACTTTCATCTACCTTTCCAATGGTAGATTATAAAGTCTAAAATCTTATTGTGTAACCTCTTAGGTGTTTTCCTCTTTCCTGTTTAAGATTACTCAAAGCATCCATTCCTAGTTTCTCTTTTCGACTATGAATGCATTGCTTTAAGAACATTCTTTGCAGTTCTTGCCAACTTGTTACTGAGGCTAGAGCTAGGCTGTCATACTAAGTTGCCGCCTCTCGATGAAGACTTAAAGAGAACAATTTACACATTACAAACTCATTTTTCTCCCAGACCTTCATTGTCCGCTTATAATTTCACAAATGTTCAGTAGGATCTTCTGTTCCATCATAGAGCTCAAATTACTGGATATCCTTTGGAAGTTTTTGATGATCTTTTAATTCTGCAATCAAAGGAGAATCCTGCACATCCTTTATGATCTGAGTCATCCATTTTTCTGGATCTTTTCCTTTGATGTCCTTAACAGTTTCATTGAACATTTTCATCTTTTGTTCTAACATTTTTTGGATTTCTTCTTTAAGATCCTCCTTGTTATTTTTATCATTCGATGATCCTCCCACATCTTCCACAATATATTTATCTTTCCTACTTCTCTGATCATCAGTATTTACTGCTGAATGATTTCGATTTTCTTCCTCAACTACTTTTTCATTCTCTCGAGGTCGTGTAATAGAAATTCTTTCATCCAAATTATCATTTATTTTTTGTAGATTCTGATTTTGCCTTTGAAGTTCAGTCAAAGCGTTTTGTTACTCCCACTGAACTTTCACCATTTCTTCCAACTTTTTCAAAAGTAGAGCGAATTGATCGTTCGGAATTGTCCTTAAATTGGAACTTCTACAGTATGATCCTCTGGTCTTGCTTCCTGCCATTCCTCTTCTAATCTTCGATTTTATGTTTCAACAGCAACTTCCTGCAAATTTGAAATCGAATTCGTCGTTGCTCGTCACGTTGGGGCCATGTTCGCCGATGAAGGAAAGCTCTCAAGACGATTTCTGATGAATTCTCCAAGAAATCTTATCAATGTTTTGCAATTTGTGAAGAACACAAAATGCAAGTGAAGTTTCCCACAGACGGCACCAAACTGTAAATGCAAGAATCTACAGTTAGGAGAGCTCAGAAAGTAAGAAAGGAAGTGAAAGTTTAGATGTCGTATTGAATGAAGGATGAGGGGTTTATATAGGCCCTCAAAATTACATTTTATAAGTATACCCTTTGATTACATACAACTCGTTGTAGGAAACATTCTTATGCTCCCTGTTTCTATTGTGACATGTATACATTTATTATTATGTAATTTACCGTTAACATATGGAATACGACTTGATTAAAGTCGCATTAAATAAATTAAGATAAGATGTTTCATCCATTCTTACACTCCATTTAGACATGGTTGTGGAGTTTCCATGGTGTTCATCTAAGGGTTGTTTTGTGAAGATAATATACTCATCATGTAGATCAAAATCAACCCTTATAGTATATCCATGTACGTGGCCCCACAAGCGATTTACGTATACAATTTATAATATAAAAAAAGTGAGGTGGAGTAGCTGAATTTTTGTGATGATGATCTACTCATCCTCATGTAGATCAAATCAACACTTGAATTATATCCATATGGCCCCACAAATAGGTGTAAATAGATTGTAATCAATAAAAAATGGGGTGGAGTGGCTAAATTTTTGTGACGATGATCTATCCATCGGGTAGATCAAAATCAGAGCTGCCTTAAAGAATAAAGGCTCTAGGCGAACTCGTAGAGATAAGACCCCATATTTATTAATAGTAAAAAAATGGTAAAATATCTCAAAAGAATTGATTAACTATTCTACAAAACTTTTATCAAGCACAATATATTTTCATATGAGATCCAAACCAAACCAAGGGTAACACCTACAATCACACCTTATACATTATATTTTTTTTCTTTTTTAATTATAAACCCTCGTGTCAATGAAGATCACCCAAAAAATTAGAAAAAGTATGATCACTTAAAGATTTTTTTGGGATGAACTAACGCTCAAGGCGACAACCTTGTTCACCTCTGAAAGGTCCATGTTTTTATGTTTGTCAAATTTCGTGTCAAAGGTAAACTCAAGATGGTCAATGTAACTTGAGTTAGAGTCTAGTGAGTCTCGGTTCACTTCGGTTGAAAAAGAAGAAATCTATAAAGGCTCCAAAGAACTCAACTCACCACCGGAAGACATCCTAGGATGGTAAGTGACTTAGAACACTAAGTACCATAGGTGGTTAGATTGCTAAGAGTGTTTCCCACACTGTTTGTTCTTGATAAAATGTGTTTTAAAAGATAAATTTTTAATCTGGACAGTGTTGGTTTCGAAACCAAGAAGCTTGGTTTCGAAACCAACTGCATTGATGGTATTTTTATATAGGGAAAAGTCTGTTTCGAAATCAACCTCAGTTTGATTTCGAAACCAAACTTTATCTGATGACAGATGAAGTTTGGTTTCGAAACCAAAACTGTTGGTTTCGAAACCAAAACTCATCTGTCTTCAGATGAATTTTGGTTTCGAAACCAAACAGTTTGGTTTCGAAACCAAAACCACATCTATCTTCAGATGAAGTTTGGTTTCGAAACCAACATGTTGATTTCGAAACCAAAAGACAAAAACCATCACAGGTGCTTGTTGGTTTCGAAACCAAATCAGTCAGTTTCGAAACCACATGTTGGTTTCGAAACCGACTGGCTTGATTTCGAAACCAACGCCCAGATTCGTTTTTCTGAGTGCGATTTTCTGAGCTGTAAAGTAACTTTCTAACACATTATTGCTCATCTCCCTCTAAGCCTTGTTTTAGGGAGATAATTGAGCGTGGGAAACATTTCTAAGTGGGATGAGAGGCTCAATGGATTATTCTCTCATCCCCAATAATGGTGTCTACCATTAGACCTAGAACTAATAATTTAGTCTAGGATTGAGCTGGACATCTTCACTATAAATAGGGGTTGAATCTCCAGTATTCAATCAACCATTCACCCCTCACCTCAACAAGTACTTGAGAGTCTTTAACTCTGAATTCTTAGTGCTCAAGCTTGTTGAATTTGGTTCAAATCCTTCCCACTTTAAAACCAAAACTCTGTTTTTGTTACCGGTGGATTTCCGGTGGTTGAGCTTGAAGTTTCAAGCGTGTGGTGATATACTTGAGGAGTCAAGTATTGGTTCAAGGTGCGGGACTTGTGGAGTTCAAGTTGGAGACGCATCATCATCTACTAAGAGGCAAATTCGTGGAGTTCGAATTTGTTGAAGAACTATACACCGTAGCTGTTGGAGCGTAGAGGGAGTCGTAATTCGTGTCCATCGAGTGGTAAATCGGGTTGTAAGTTTTCAATAACTCTTAGTGGATTTTTGCTGGACTAGGTCCCGGGGTTTTTCCCAGTTTGGGTTTCCTCGTTAACAAAATCTCTTGTGCATATTTTTTATACTTGTTGTGAGATTGAAATATTCGATTCTTGTTCTTAATTCCGCATATTAAGAATCGAATAAGTCAATACTCTTGTTAGAGATTTTTGTTGTACTCTTATCACCTCAGTAATTTTTTAATTAGGTGATAGTGTGATCCTTAACCATAGTCACATTGACATACGGTTAAATTCATTAACCGTAGGGCGAATTTAGACTTTCAACCTCGGTCCAAAGCCAGCCTTAACCAAAATCATCTTTTGGATCATACCTATGTGGGCCCCATAAATAGTGTAAACAGAATGCAATAAAGTAAATATGGGGTAGAGTAGCTATTTTTTTGGGATGATGATTTACTCATCATGGAGACAAAATCAATCTGTGATCATGTCCACGTGAGCTCCATTAATAGGTTGTAATAAAGAAAGAGTGGATGGGAATAGAGTTTTTTTTTTTAAAAATCACAAAAGTGCTCATATCCAAAGAAAATAGTGATGATGGTTAAAATGATTCATGAACAAGATGTATGAGATCGGATATTTCTACCGAGTTTCTACATATTCCGCATACTTTACTATTACACTTCAGTTACACCTACATGTGATCCCCATGTGAAACAATCCAATGGTTAGTTTTTTATGAAATTGATCTCCTTATCGCATGGGCCCCACAGGTTGGTATAATAAGGTGTAAGTTTAGTGTAAATAGATAAAAGTGGAATGTTCCCCCTCTAATGTATGAATATCTTTGGTGTGTAAGGAACACACTTAATTTAAGAAATAAGTGCAATGCACATACACAGGGCTCATGTTATATGCGACTATTACAATCAATATAAATGAGTTGCAATCTTCTAGAGTTCACATCAATGTTTTGAAATTGGCCACCTGATTACTTTGTGTATTGTTGTTTTTTTGAGAGATATTATGACACTACTTATTGCAACATTGGCTTTGCAGGGTCGATACGAGATGATACAAAGGACTGATGATATAAAAGATGATTTTCTATCCATATAGGTCTTCCTCATGTAAAATCACTATGATATAAAAACTCTGAACCCCATTAAAATTTTCTTGCCATAAATCGGACTTTAGATCATCCCATGTCAGCCCTACAACGTTGGTGTTACAATAGTGTCACAACATCCCTCTTTATGTTTTATTCGTTTTTTCAGAGCAATAATGATAGGGCTTAGTAAAGGGTTCATGGAATGCTAACTTGGTATATGCATATTCTCAACCACAGTCTTGTTTACAATACGATGCCTTAATATGTTTTCTCTCACCACAGTTCTATACAGGCAAAAAAAGTTTACCAATGTGGACATAATGAAATCCCTAATTTATTAGGGAGAATAACAATCTCGGGTTGATCCCACTCCCCTAGAATCAACCATGCTAATTTTTTACACACCTCATCTTTACTCTTTTTTTTTCATTCTAATTAATAGTGACCTTCTCATTTTTTTATTATTCTTTTACAAATATAACTCTAGGCCATGTTACCTGATTCTTATTTTTAGGTTGTGCATAATTTAGTCGAGTTCATTCTCATTCTTTTATTTTTCAATGTCTTCTTGATTTAGATTGTAAAAAATAAAAAAAATCCATATCTATTTGAAACATCCAACAAGTATGACTTTCAATCTAACTCCATGATTTTTTGGGTAAATAAGCTAACAAGTATAAATTATGAAAATATGACTTGTATTACTCCACTAATAATTTTTTATTTTCATGCTTATTTTTAGTAATATACATTTAGAAGGGTATAAGGAAAAAAATAGTCTTTTTTGCATTCGAATCCATGCATGAACTAAACACAAGAATAGAATGTGGTAAGAATTCTATTATTATTCTTGGTTGAATTAAACATGAAATAAGGGAATATGATTCCCAGAAATAGCATTCCATTCCAGGAATGTAATTCCATTCCCGCGATTTAAACATGGCTTTATGGATTTTCAATGAATTTATAGTTTGAAGAACCTCACAAATTCACATTGACCGGTGGATAGTTATTATGTCCAAATCGACGTAAACTCTTTTTTGTGGAGTAAGGTTTTCCTATCTATCTACAAACATAAAAAATGATAATTAGCCAAAAAAAAAAAAAATCCGACGGCCACCAAATCACCAATAAAACTGAGCTGTGGTTTTTGAAGTGATGGGGATCAGCATAACAAAATACGGATCTAAATGTCTCAATACACTAAAAGCACTATAGTTTTAAAGGGCAAATTAGTCATTAAAAAAAATAAAATATATCTCTCCAGTCTCCCCCATAAAAACCCTTACAAGGCGATACTTTCTACCACGTGGAAAGTACGTATTGGTCATCTCGGCTACGGAAGCTTTTTTAACGGTCCAGATTGAAATTAGACGGTGAAAGTAGAGAGAGAATGTCTCTATAAACACGTATCTCCAAAGAAAAATTAAATCCTTAATAACATCTCTCCAATTTTACTCTCTCTCTCTCTCTCTCTCTCTCTCTCCTGGTAGAAGCCTCTTCTCTCTCTTTCTCTCTCTTCTTTCTCTCTCCTCTCTCTCATGGACTCCATCGACCAGGAAATCGAATCCTTCATCTGATACTCTTCAAAAACTTGTAGTTTTTTTTAAGCATCCGGCGTAGATTAGCCTTCGTCACTACCCCATCAATCAAAAAAATCCACCCAAAAAACTGAAAAAAACCAATTTTAATTCATTCTTCTCCGTCGGCGCTTCAGTTTTTTTTTTTTTGTACTTTTCCGACCATATTTCAAGGTGCGCACAGTATTAACCTGCGCACTCTTTCTCTCTGTACCTCCCTTTTTTGTACCATTTTCATCATTTCTTTTGCTTAATCGCCCCCTTCGGGTAAGTTTTTTCTTTCTCTGATTGTTTATCAGTTACTCTGTTTTATCTGATTTTGGTCCATTTTAGTGTAATTTCTATGTGATTCGAGGTTTTAAATGGTAGATTTAGGGTTTATTGGTGTTCTAGGGTTTGGTGATGGAAGTCTAATAGGGTTTTGGTGATTTCGTTTCTTGGTATTTTTAATTGTAGGTGACCGATCTGTGGTTTCTACTCTAAGATCTATTTGTTTTGATTTTTGATCGGCATTGAATCGTTTTTGGGTTTTCTTTACCTAATTTGCTTCGATTTCAGAGGTTTTTGTGGTTAATTCGAATCATTTGATGGATATCGCATGGAAATTGGTTATCCGACACTCTGTTCGAACTATCATAGACTCATATAAGCGATGCTACCTTGTTTTGGACTGATTTTTGTTGTTTGAATTTTCATTTTTAGCTCTTCATGCATTGAATTTTAGTTAATTCACTTGCTTCTTATGGTTTCAAGATGGAAAAATGAAACAATTCTTCCAATAATATCGTTTTTGTTTGTAAATGTTGGCCACGTGTTCATGAAGAGTCTCATATGTCCAATTTTATTGTTCATAAAGCATTGCATTAATTTGGTTGCATTACACATTTTTACTGTAGGTTGCTTACGCAACTGAATTGGATAAGCGAGAATTGTCCTTTCACTTGAACTGCTTGAATTCTTCCGTTGCTTTCTAATTATGGAAGCTAATTATGCTTTATTTGGGTTTGCAGCAGAGACTTGTTATAGTAAGAGATAGAAATAGATTTAAAAAGACCCATGTAAAAAGATGGCCTTCTTCAGAAACTATTCAAATGGAATGGGTTCACATAATGATTTAAATGAAACAAGTGAGGATTGTAATGTCAAGGGAGTTCATAATTCAGTTGGGAATGAAGATGCAGATGCAAGTTCCAGTGGTAGTGAGAAGGATGGTGAATTGAACATGGATGATAACTCCAGAAGCGAGGACGAACAGGTTGATGGCAGAGGTAGGCTACAAAATGAGACAACTTCCATTGCGAGGAGAACACAAAACACTCAGCCTTCTGGAAGGAGAACGGCTCTAGTTGGAAAATGGGGTTCTTCATTTTGGAAGGATTGTCAACCTATGGGCCCTCAGGAAGGATCTGAATCTGCACAGGACTTGAAGAAAATGGATTCTGATTATAGAAGTGAGGAAGGATCTGAAGATAATTGCTTGGATGAGGAGGAGGATAGAGTAGAGTCAGAAGACTATGATGAGCAGACAGAAGCTGAAGAGGTCCAAAGGGGCCAGGCTGATGTGCCTGCAGAGGAAATGTTGTCTGATGATTACTACGAGCAGGATGGGGAGGAGCCGAGTGATTCTTTGCATCATAGAGGATTAAACAGATCCACTGCTTCTAGTTCGAAGCCGCAATCTGGGTCAGTGTCTGTCAATAAGAACATGCCTAGGGGTTCAAAGGCTGTTAAGGTCAAGGAATATGATGACGATGATGATGATTATGAAGATGAAGATGAGGATGAAGAAGATGGTAATTGTTTTACTTCAGATTATTGACTGAAGCTTTGGTGGTTGCTTTTTTTTTTTGTCAAGTTTCTTCTTTGCCCCTGATCACTATGATAACAAAAAAAAAATGTATCACTATGTTTAAATGTATTTTGTTTTGGTTGAGTTGATAGGGCAATGTTTTGTTTCTTGCCTGCAGAAGATGACCCTGATGATGTTGATTTTGAGCCTGATTTTGGAGGCATGAACAGCCGCACCAGGAACAAGGTTATTCTGTACTCATGTTTTGCTTCATAGAATTTGTTCCTGCTCTAAAGGTCTTTTTATATTCTGTCTTTATGTATTGCACTATTAATTTTTTTTTTTTGTATTGCATAAGACCACTAGCTTTTACCTATCACGTATGGAATTAGAGATTGGATAAATTATGACTTAGTGTCTTCAAAGTGCATTTGAAGAGCTAGATTATGACCTTTCCATTCAATGCATTACACGTTTTCTATTTTTATGGATCCATTCACCTTCCAAATTTGCACATTGGTATGATTGTCTGCAATCTTTGCCACCTTATTGGCTGCTCCACGTTCTGCCTTTCGTGACCTTTTTTGACCTTGCTATCCCTAAATAGTTATGCCCTGGAGTGAAGTTTGAAGATCCACTATCATTATTTGATATCCTTTTGGCAGACACACCAAGATACTTGATAATGAGTTACTTGGTAATGATATCAATTTCTGTCTAAGAGGCTTCTCCACGTGGTTCCCTTGGAAACTAATCCTTTATGTTAGTAATGTGTGTAATATATACTAATGAATTAATATATACGACTAGGATAAGTGAGGTGCTGTGATCTAGACGACTATATCATAACTACTATATACAAAGGATGAAATTCTGATAAAAAAATACAAAGGATGAAATCCTTGGCTACTAGGCTGTGGAAACCTTTCTCACTCCTCCGAATTTAGGGGCTAAAACTTTCGAATCAAGTGCTGACTGAATTTGCAAAGAATAGATGCTTATAAGATGCCTGAAATCTACAAATTGCATAGGGTGAATATGGCGACCATCTTACTGCCTTTACTAGTTGTTGCATCCAATTTGTTAGTGTTGCAGGAACACCTTAGCTTCATGCACGCAATAATAAAAGAGAAGCATTCATGCTTTCTTGATGCTCTGCAATGTTATGGTACATTCAAGGAAAAAACCATTTGGACAGGGGTCTTGTATTATGGGTAGATTTCTAAGAAAAAGGCTTGTGCGGAAGACACATTTTCTGATATTTCTGATCGGGTCATTTTGGGGACAAATTTTCTAGTGCTAAAAGGACATGTTTTCCTTCTATTTTTTTTTTCTGAAGGATCTCAATTCCTGTTTTAGTTGGTTGATGGACCAATTCCTTCTTATCCCTTAAAAATTCATAATGCTCTCATGGCACCAAAATAGGCGGGAAAAAATATCTGGTTGACCAGCTTAATGAACAGAGTTCATGCACAAAATTTTGTTTCGTGTGGAGAATCTGTACTAGTCACTTTAATATGCCATGATGTTGACATCATATTAGATATTCACGGTGAAACTTGTTGCTGCTTTACTATTTATATTATGACCTTAATTTTAAGCCTGTTCCACAAGTGAAATATTGTGTACTAACTTAATGTTAGGCTATTGTTTTCTTTCATTTTTCATAATAACAGGATAAGGAGTGGGATTGTGATGCTTCTAATGATGATGATGAAGATGATAATGATGATAATGATGATGATGACCTTGAAATCTCAGACGAAGATGATGTGGATTATAACGGGAAATCGCGGCGCAAAGGAAGAAGTCAAGGTGGTCGTAGTTTAAAATCCAGAGAAAACAAATCATCCTCCGCACATATTCGTCAAAGGAGGCGGAAAACTTTTTGGGAAGATGAGGATTCTTCTGCAAAGGACTCAGAAAATGAAAGCGATGATGACTTTAAAAGTAGGGCAAAGGGAGGTAACCATCTCCGTAAGAACAATGGTGGTCGATCAACTATGTCTGCGAATGTCACAGGGCGAAATGGTGAGGTTCGCAGTTCAAATCGGTCAATGCGGAAGATATCATATGCTGAAAGTGAAGAAAGTGAAGAAATAGAAGAAGGAAAGGCCAAAAGGAGCCAAAAGGTGTGAACTATTGAGTAGTTATTTTTTTTCCCTTCTCTCGGTTCATGTGTTTGCAGAATCTCCATGTTGTCGTAACCATTTTCTTTTTGTCCTTAATTAGATATTTGATCATATGGTTTAGAGTAGACACCACATCAATTTATGGAAACAATTTAGGGATAGAACGGAATAGTTCTTTTGGTTACATCAATAACATATTCTCTTAACATCATCAAAGAATTATTGTGTATCATCATTCTTATGTGATATGCTGTAGGTTTTTGTTGATTAATGGCTTCATATTACCTTCATTATTGCATTTTAAACTCATCATGAGAACATCCTTTCTGATTAGACAGACTGACAGAGGCATACATCTTGCCCCAACTTTTTTTTGGAGAAAAATAGTTTGTGTCAAACATCCTCTTTCTGCAAAGGACTATTTTTCTACATGGGGACTTTGAATGAGAAATAATGTAAACAGCGATCTTTGTAAATGGGGAATTCAATATATTTTATTTTATTCAATGATACAGTTTTGCTACTTGTGAAAAGAAAAGAAGAAATGAGACTGTCGGGAAAGTATAAAATGAGCTGCTAATCAAAAAAACAAAAAAAGTATCACAAGAGGAACCAATATATGCCTTGAAGTTGTACACTGAGATCCATGTCAATAGCTTTTGACTGAATAAGCTATTAAATGGGGGGTTGGTAGAACATGGCTTCCATAAAGAGATTTTGAAGAGTTATTTTATGGTCTTCTCCATGATCAGATTTTCCTAATTGCTCATTCCATTTCCATCCTGATGCCTTTTGTTTCGACTGGCCGGTTTACTTCAATGTTTTCTCTTTTTCGAATTGCAACAAAATGAAAATGAAAATTGGAAGAAAGTGCTAACAGATAGTGCTTATAAACACATCGCAAACCCCTCTTAATCATGATCATTTATGGCATGCTGTAATGAGCATCTAAATAACGAAATTTTGTTGTTGTTCAGTTATATTTAGATTTCCTTCTTGACTTGTTCATAAATTTCTTTTAAACACTAAACACGGTGTTTTGATTACCAAGAAACTAAATTGGGTTGAGAATTCTGTATGTTTGTTTGCTTAAGGGTATAATAATACCCTTGTATTATGCTCCTGAGCCTGCCTGCACTGTTTGGTGTATTATCTATAGTTCCTTGAATGCAACTCCGCTGTAATTGTCATGGTTCATTGATCTCCCTCACAGATGACCTCTTTAATTGAAAGTCATCTCATCAATCATATTTTATTCATCTTATTCCCATTAAATTTGTATTTACATGATATTTTTTAAACATAATTCTCAGGAAGACATTGAAGAGGAAGATGGTGATTATATCGAAAGAGTACTTTGGCACCAGCCAAAGGGCATGGCTGAAGATGCTTTAAGGAACAATAAGACGACGCAGCCTTCTGTTTTGAGCCACTTGTTAGACTCCGAACCAGATTGGAATGAAATGGAATTCTTTATAAAATGGAAAGGCCAGTCATATTTACACTGCCAGTGGAAATCATTTTCTGATCTCCAAAATGTAAGCCATTCAATCTTTATGAAGGGTGCATGTAGCTTTATGAAGTTCATGGATGATTCTTATCTGCTTATTTTAATGATTTTGCAGCTTAGTGGCTTTAAGAAGGTCTTGAACTATACAAAAAGAGTGATGGAGGAACGGAGATATAGAAAGACACTGTCACGTGAAGAGGTAATATCTGCTTTGGTAGCTTTGCAGTTAATAAGGCGCAGTATATTGCTTGCAAATCATGGCATCTGACTGTAACTTAAGTTTCTAGATGAGTTGATGATTTTTTAATTGAACTTGTTCTTGGAATTGGATATTTTGAAGTTGCTTGTGCTTGCTGTTCGCTAATACTTTTTATGTTTATTGCCACTGAATGTGTTTAACATTATTATACTCTGGTGCCATTTAAACTTTTCCTAACAGCACGCCACATTTCTCTAGAAACAGAAATTATGTGGCACTTAAGTTCTGGGCTCCCTCCTTATGGCCCAAAAAAGTAAATAAAAACATTATGTATTTTTACCTACTCTACTATAAGCGAACCTACTCTGGTGTCAATTTTCCAATAACAATTTAAATTAATGTAAATTGTACAGCATTGTAGGACCTTATTTTTACTAGATTTTGTTAATTTTCATTTCTCAGACACATCTCTTTTTTACTGATCTAAATACTCGACCTAGAAACACAAAGTGGACAGATCAACCCACGGTTTGACTTATACTAGTCTTGAAATTCGGGCTAACAATTTGTCTTATTTCTTGGTTCTCAAGATTATCTATGCATTTCAAGCGAGTAAATTGATAATTCCTCCCTTTTACAACAAGTTCTGCAAGTCATGTTTTCCTGGTTGATCTTGCTGCAAACACAGACTATGTTTGCATTCATTATTTCATCAATTCGTTAACCCGCTTTTGTTATCAGTTTGTAAGCATAAACTTTTCCAAACTTACCTAATTGCTTATTTACAAGTGCCTGGAAACTTTAACACCAAACTTTTGGTTATCAGTTCTTTCTGTAACCCTACTGAAAAAGTATTTTGGTTCTGTAATAAAGCAAATCTGGAGTGTTCATAATAAATACCTGTCTCGCATGTTTCTCCTGCCAAATTGATAGGTCATTCATACATGGTGAGGTGGTCTTCCGCACCAAGTATCAGCCCTAGATTCATCTCCATGTGGGTTCCACAGGCCTGTTCACAAAAATTATTTATGGATTTCCTGATCCACATTAAATACTTAGCTGCTTGGAACATGAAAACATAAAAAAGAGTCATAGGATTGGATGTTTTCGAAGAAACTTTGTTTTATCTTTTATTTTTTTTATTTTTATTTTGAGTTTTCTTTTTAATCGCGAAAGAGCTGTTTAAGAACTTACAGTTTAAGAAAGGGAAAAATAATCTTTGCTGTGCAAGTGTTAAATGTAGGTATATCTTGTAAATCTGCAACGACTCCTAAATCAAAATGGGATATTAATCTTTCAGTTTGTTTCTGGATTTTGTATTCCTGCATAATTAGGTCATTCAAAATGGGAACTGTTGAGTGTCTGGTCTTGAGTTTGGGATCTACAATTTTCTGGTATCGAGTTCTTACTAAATTGTCAGCATTCTAGGCTTGCTGATAAGAAGAGCTTCTGCACTTGCAGTTTTCTGTGAAAGAGTGTATTTATTAATTTTTACTTCTCTACATGTGCTTTGAGTTCTCTCTAAATCATTTTTTTTTTATGGATTATATAAATTGCATTTAATCTAGATGTTGAGATGTCCACATGATGATAACATTTTCCTTGATAGATCTTTTGTCGTAAGTTTTGGCATCAGTAATTGCCGAGCTTCATTTATTGAATTGCCCTCTTCAGATTTATTTTCCTTCTCAACTACATTTTCTCATTTCTATGGACTTAATTTAGAACCCTGTTTTATCAGGTTGAGGTTCATGATGTGAGTAAGGAAATGGAGTTAGATCTTATCAAACAATATAGTCAGGTCTGCTCTTGTTCGCTTTATTTTATCGCGTCTAGTTTTCTATTTACCTCATTTTTTCCCTAATCTAATTTTCTCCAAATATTCTGTTAATCAAAATGGAATTAACAGGTTGAGCGAATATTTGCTGATAGAATCAGCAAAGGGGGTTCAGATGATGTGACGCCAGAGTATCTGGTCAAGTGGCGAGGACTCTCCTATGCTGAAGCTACATGGTATATTATAGTAGAAGTTGATCTTGATATTGCTGGCCTTATACTGGTTACGGCTTTTGAATAATGACTTCTCTTTTATTTAAGTTTTAACTTCTAGTTTTACCTGTCAATGGAAAGTTTTAACTTAAGTAGATATTTTATGTGATAATAGTCCTTCTGCGAACAAATCGAAAACCATTTCAGTTGACATTTCTTTAAATAATGATTTCTTCGATGCCTATGATGGTTATTGGAATGTCATTTCAGGGAAAGGGACATAGATATTGCATTTGCTCAAGATGTAATTGATGAATACAAGGTATGCACTGTTTAAAATGTCTTATAGTACGTCTAAAGACTTGCAAGACTCCCTTCCATAAGAACTTCAATGCACAATTACTTTAAAACCTTTGGTTTGTTAAAATGTGTTCCTTATTTATATACAAGGTCACATAAGGAGCTTTGCTTGTCATCTTTTATAATATGCATAGAAATGTTAATGATATATGGAAGATTTTCTAACCAAAAGTGTTGTCAGTACGAATTTAAATATGGTAATGAAGGTTTGGCTCCTTTAGTTGAAAAACTGAGACAAACTCGGAAAACTTGAAACATCCAGAATAATATGTTTTATGCATAGATAAGCTCAAAATTTAAGTTAAAAGTGATTAAATGAACCTTAGAATATTTTATACTAAAAGGTAAAACTTTTCTTCAATGATATGCAATGATAATTGATGATATTCTAAGCATATAAAGCTAGGTTTGTTTAGAATATGATTTTAAATGCAACCCACTAGTAGAACTAGAGAAGAGTTTACTAACAAAAATTCGACAAAATTTCCTAACTTATTTTTACATGGCATTGGCAGAGTACGGGTTTGAATACTTATGATGTTCAATTGTGAAATTTGGTGTTCTTTAAACTTCTGCAATGGTTTGTCATATTAGAAACTTGCTGAAAGATTTTATTCACGGGAGCAAAAAAAAGGATGAAAAGGATGTGATTATGAATTTTTAGTAGGCTGTATTTATGGTTCCCATGTGTCACTATATGAGCAGGCTAGGGAGGCTGCGATGACTGTCCAAGGAAAGATGGTGGATTTTCAGCGCAAAAAAAGCAAAGGTTTGTTTCATGCTGTCATGTCTCTGTCTGCTTCGACATCCTTTACATGAAATTCCAAAAAGCGATGTTTACTTTGTCTCTCAATTAATTTCTTACTGTATAAACCTTAACAGTTTCTTAGTGAAATTATCTATATAGTTAGGAGCCCTTAAAACCTCTCTTGGCACATGCTTGTGGGTCCACCTTGAAAATGAATTCTGAGCTAAATTTTTGGATGATGATCTTCACCATGGAGATCATTATCACTAAAAGTTGGTCAATTTGGAAACTCCTAACCCTGTTTCTGTGAGCGGTTATCAATTTGATGAGGATGATGAGGGGATCATCCTTCAGGGTCATGTGAAAAACTGTAAGAAAATTCCAATCCTAGAAGAACAAGATGACATAGTTTGCACCAAGCAGTTGGATGAATGCTGAAATAAGGATGAAAACTGGAAACCTGAAAAAGCAATTTAATGTATTGCAGTAGACTGAAGAGCAAAAGTAAGACTACCCCAAAATATTGTTACTAAGGTTTTAAGAAGTGCATTCATATATGCTTATCTTAGATAGCGTTAACAGTTGAAATGCAGGCTTATTGTTGTTAAGTTGGCAAGTTGCAATCTAAAAATCATACTGGTATTTTCTGTATTCGCATATATTTCCTCACTTTCACTTAAGTATTACTTTTTGCGATTCGGAAAAATTCCTGTGTTTAGATAGTCTTCGGAAACTGGATGAGCAACCTGAATGGCTGAAAGGAGGGAATCTTCGTGATTATCAGCTTGAGGGATTGAATTTTCTCGTTAATAGGTCTGTTGCACCCACTTTTTTCTTTGTTTTTTTTTCTTCTTCTGATATTCAACATTACCAATTTGCTCAACTATATATGCTGATATGCCTCCTTTTGTTATTATGCTAACAAATGGCTTGTTCGAAGCATAGTTGGAGAAATGATACAAATGTTATTCTAGCTGATGAGATGGGTCTTGGTAAAACTGTTCAATCTGTCTCAATGCTAGGGTTTTTACAGGTTCGTTGATTATTACGTTACTGCTAGCCTGCTAAATGTTTTCTTTACGATTTTCCTTTAAAAAAATATTACTCTTATTGCAGAATGCTCAACAAATTCATGGCCCCTTTCTTGTTGTTGTACCATTATCTACTCTGTCTAACTGGGCAAAGGAGTTTAGGAAGTGGCTTCCTGAAATGAACGTTGTTGTATATGTTGGAAACCGTGCAAGTCGAGAGGTGAGTCATGTTATGTAAGCGTTTTTTTTTTAAACTTTCAGTCTCACATGCATATTTGACAGTATGTTCCTTAAGTTTTAAATTTTTGTAAGTTGTTACGTTGAGTTTTATAGAAGGATGAACTTTCTTGTCTATCAATCCATGACAAGAAAAGGGTAGTACCTTTATAGTTTTAGAAAATTTTAGTTTTTCCTGTTGCGTGCTTAATTACACCAAGAATTGGTTTATATTTTGTTTTTTGACAAACTTGACAGCTACGTTACTAATATCGGGATTTTTCGTCGATTTATCGGCGATAAATCGCTTATCGGGACGCCGGCGATATTTTTCACATAATATCGTTCAAGAATATCGGGCCGATATTATCGTCTGATATCTCTTAAATATTGGCCGATATTAACGATAATTTCAGTTTACAAATCGGCGATATTATCGTGCCCCTTAACATAAAACACAGAAAACTTATTGTCAACTTAACCCCTTCTTTTTTTCTTCGTTCTTCTTCATCTTCTTCTTATTTTTCTTCATCTACTACTTTTTTTCACTTTTCTGTTTCGTTTTTCAGCTCATCTACTAATTTTCAACTAAAATATATTTCTAATGTTATATATATTATATATTTATATTCATTTATTTATATAATCGGCCGATATTTGCCGATAAATCCCGATAAAATTTTCCATATCGCTTATTGCTCCTTGGCGATAAGCGGCTGATAACGATATTTACAACATAGCTTGACAGGTGATCTTAAATGTTAATGTATTTTCTTCTTATTTACTTTTGTTACATGCCATTTATGTTTATGTCTGTATACCTTCTACACAAATGTGTGAGTTGGTCATTGAAGTATCTTGTCTTTAACGCAAATTTATTATTAATATATGAAACAAATTGTATAGTTTTAGACTGTTTTCTTGTAAGATGTTTTTATTACAACCATGGAGTTGCTTAGCTTGCTGGCTGCTAGACAATTATATATTTTACATTGATGAAGCTTGGAATCAGGCAAGGTGTCTTATTTTGGAGTGACTCTTTTTACATGCGATTCATAGAGTAAGTAATGGAATGAGAGCGATTGAGAGGAACTCTAGTTTCCACATTGATAGCTTTAGTATTTTGTGATTGATATTCTTTTGATAATTATTTTTGAAAGAGATTCTTTTGACCACTATCATATGCATGTATGCCAGACTTTTGTCATCATTTTTACTTTTTATACATAATTCAATCATTTCATTTTCTGCAGGTTTGTGAGCAGCATGAATTTTACACCAATAAGAAAAGCGGCAGGAGTATCAAATTTAATACTCTATTGACAACATATGAAGTAGTTTTGAAGGATAAAGCTGTGTTCTCCAAGATAAAGTGGAGCTATCTTATGGTTGATGAGGCACACAGGCTGAAGAACAGTGAAGCATCTCTGTATACAACACTTTCGGTATAGCATTATTTTGTTTTGGTTTCTCGTAAGCATTTCAAATTAGAACCTATTTGGTGGTTTGGGTATATTTGTATCGATGACCTTGTGTTTTCACAGGAATTTAGCACCAAGAACAAGTTGCTTATCACCGGTACTCCATTACAAAACAGTGTTGAAGAGCTATGGTGATTATTCTTCATCTATTTCTATAATTATTGACAGATAGATGCTTTCATCAAGTTTGCTCACTGATATATTAAACAGTACCCCCAAAATAAAGAAGGAAACAAATTTTAAATAATTAATACTTATTACTTAATGTTCGAAGGAGAAGCTTTTGATTATTGATCAAGAAATAAAATACAAAAAAGTTGCTGTTGATTTGACTAAGGTTGGTTAGCACTTCTGGATGCTTTCACTAATTTTGTTCAAGTCCAACTTCGGAACTACAATTTGTAAATATATGCAGCTTACTAGGGTGAGTGTAGAATATACATTATCCCAAGATTTCCCACTAAAACAGAGGCTTTTTTTTTTTTTTTTGTGTGTGTTAGACACAGTGGTTACTCTTACTCCCTTGTCACTTTACTATGATTTGTCCATTCATGCTCTTATTCTACTTTTGAATTTACCTTGGTGATCCATCCATATGGATCAACATGTTCACAGTACGTTTTGAACATGTCACTATATCAATAATGTTGTTAAACGTACATTCTAGACAAGGAGCCCTGAAACTAAGGTTTCTAGTTATACTGTCACTTTGCCACAACATGTCTCCTTGGTGTTCAATGATGTGTACGATTGTTAATTAGGATTTGGCTGACACTTGGCAGTTGGCTCTAGGTAAGAGCTAGGAAGCACAAACACGGACACAGGACACAGGACACTACGACCCGACAAACCTCAAAAAAGTAAGACACGGGCACGACAAGGAAAACTAGTTAAATAAGGTATATTTATATTAAAGATTCATTTTATAGATGAAATCCCTTTAAAAAACCCCTTAGAAATTCTTGGCACGGAGATTTCAACTAGAGAGTAAGGCAGAAGACATTCATGTGCCATGATCGATTCGTCTCCAGAATGTATCCGTAACAAAAATCACGAGACATGTATGTGGTGTATACTCCTTGTGTTGGACATAGACACAAGATGGACACTCTTCTCCTACAGAAGTGTTAGTGCATCTCAGGTTAAGGGTTTCATTCAAGATTTTAGTTGAGACTGCATATTCAGTTGGAACCAGATACTGATGATCCCTATTGGGGTTTTACATATTTGAATCCTGTACTGCTTGTTATAGTAGGGTTCCTGTTCTTGGTATTTAGCTAATCTGAAGATTCTGAACCAAATTGGAACCAACCAGATGTGAACTGAAATCCATTTAAATTTGTAGTTTTCTCTCTTATTTTCTCCTATTTCCTCTTATTTTGTGTTGTACTTTTGTACAAATGTTAGATACTGAATAATCAGAACTGGGATACTTGACCAATAATGCAACCAATTAAATTATTCCAGATACGCCTAATTGAGAACTGAAACTGGAACCGTTGCATATTATAGGTCTCAGCTTTGGGTAGAAGTAGCACCAACCCTTTGAACCCCTCTTGAGAGGTATACCTTACACCAGTGAGGTATAGTTAAAACTTGACAGATGTTTCGTGCACTTGATAGATAGTTAGATTTCGTCTGGAACATTCTAATACATTTTGAGACGTTCTGAACGTTTTGGAAACAAACTTTGGCATGAATTTACCACCATAATACTTCTGGCTTGGGTCGTGCTTTGTCCCTTTGCTCTAGGCCCCTTCTCAAATTATCTCTATATATTGCCAACCCTAAGACTATGGAAAAAACTATTATTGAATAGTAGCAATTAAAAAAAAGAGAAGAAAGCTATTATTGGATAATTGTTATAATTGGTTTGTCTCTGATCATCAACCTCTTTCCCTGTTAATTGCCATCCTAGTACTGTGGATGCACTATTGTTGAATTGTTATTTGGTTTCTGTGTTTGATCATCATATTTCCTTCTTATGTTTGTCTTTTTTCTTACATGGTGTTCATTTTTGCCATTTTTGGTAAATTTTTGTCCTTACTTTATTACATTTAGATCATTTAATATACCAATATAGTTACAGTAGCACTCCTTTTTTAGAAGTTGATTTGTTGGATAGTCGGACACTTGGCATGTGAACCATGTATATAAGTGATATTACATACTAATTACATTTTTTTTAGTTAGTTTAAGGTTTCCACATCAATTTCTGCAAAACCTAAACTAGTTATAGAAATAATAATAAGAAAAGCAAAAAAGAATCAAGAAAAATTACGGAAAAAAATGATTAAAAATTGCTCGTAAATACATGCAAATTATTCTTCTTATACCTTCAAACCTTTGCAGCCTTAAACTGTTATTAATTGGAAAAAATTATTAACTACAAAAGAAAGTCATAAGCATCTTCATTTTAATCCTGTGTACTTGTAGCTCAAAGGCAGAAGAAAGTTTCCATATATTTTTCCTGTTTAGTGTCATCCTACTGAATCTTATTAACCATAATCTATTTTTAGGCACTTATATTCATAGGAAAACAGAGTAAGCAAAATTAAAATCTCTGTATTTCTTTTGTTAATTGCAGGGCCTTGCTTCATTTTCTTGACCCTGAGAAGTTCAAGAGTAAGGATGATTTTGCCGAGAAATACAAGAATCTAAGCTCTTTCGATGAGTTTGAGGTACATTATGTTGTTGCTTATTTTGGGTCCACATTTCCATTCTGCTCCTATTTCTCGACCATCTATCTTTGATCCATCTGACCATCTCCTCTGTCTCGTTATGGCACTCTTATATCCTGCCTGGATATTTCTTTAGCTTGCTAATCTTCATAAGGAATTGAGGCCACACATTCTGCGAAGAGTTATAAAGGATGTTGAGAAGTCATTGCCTCCGAAAATTGAACGCATTCTTAGGGTTGAAATGTCTCCCCTTCAGAAACAGTAAGCACTATACTTAACTTTCAACATATGTTTGTAAGTCTTGGTACTGCAACTGACTTGTGGTTTGTACATATGTTCACACTCATGAAGGTATTATAAGTGGATTTTGGAACGTAACTTTCATGACTTGAATAAAGGAGTCCGTGGGAATCAGGTAAGAGACTATGTAATATGAGGCAAAATGACCGGGAATTTCCATATTTATAGTTCAATGGGCCAAAGTCGAATAATTTTTTCTTGTAATGCTTCAAGATTTGAATCTTTTGTTCTTGGTGGCAATCAAATAATTTTTCCCTTTATGATCAAGTTGTCAACTGTTTTGCTTTCTTTAACATAACTACAAACATGACTTATAGGATGTTGTTAAATGAGGAAGAGTAGCTGTGGCTTTGAAGTTTGCCCGTGGTGCTTGATTCCTGTCAATATTCTTCTATGATACCAACTGGAGCTTGATACACACATTCCTCTTGAATTTGCAGGTTTCTCTTTTAAACATTGTTGTAGAGTTGAAGAAATGTTGCAATCATCCTTTTCTGTTCGAAAGTGCAGACCATGGTTACGGTGGGGACACAAACACTAATGATAGCAGTAAACTTGAGCGGATGATCTTAAGCAGTGGGAAATTAGTAATACTTGACAAGCTGCTAGTCAGGTTGCGTGAGACAAATCATCGTGTTTTAATATTTTCTCAGGTTCGTTGGGTGAAAATTTGGTTTTGTTTTTAGATAGACAACAGTACTTCATTGTTATGAACTCTGAGTGTTGAATATTTACCTGGAGTGCCCATACACTGTATGATAGAGTGTGGGATAGACTGATAGAGTGTGGGATAAGCTTATCCCAGTTAGCTCTCATTTTCAAGTTAGTTTCCTTTTTCAGTCAATAGTCCAGAGTCTCAGAGTTTATGAAGACACTGACAAGAAGTAGTGTCACATAGGCAAACGTTTCTTACTGTTTGATTAGATAGAGCCTACAAATTCTTGTGATCTATGAATGGACTGAAGCAGTTTTTCTTTTTTTTGGTTTTTTGGTTTTTTTGTGTGATGATTGTGCTAACACGCTTACCTTGATGCATGCCACGTGGAAGTCACGCTCTTCTTCTTTCTGATCTGTTATGCAGATGGTTAGGATGTTGGATATACTAGCCGACTATTTGTCACTTAGAGGATTTCAATTTCAGAGACTCGATGGTAGTACTAGAGCGGACCTGCGTCATCAGGCAATGGAGCATTTTAATGCACCTGGAAGTGATGATTTTTGTTTCCTTCTATCGACTCGTGCTGGTGGTCTTGGCATCAATCTTGCTACAGCAGACACTGTTATAATATTTGATTCAGACTGGAATCCCCAAAATGATTTACAGGTATAAAATAGTATTACCATTTTTAATTATGCAGTCCTAAGTGGGCGTAATTTATGTTTGAAATCTTTATATGTGTGATGCTTTTTAGCTGTACATCAGGAGCTATAACATGAGCTATTGCTTTTGTAATTACATTTTTTTTTTAATGTTTTGACATCAGGCTATGAGTAGAGCTCATAGAATTGGGCAACGAGAAGTTGTTAACATTTATCGGTTTGTTACAAGCAAAAGTGTGGAGGAAGATATCCTGGAGCGCGCTAAGAAAAAAATGGTACATAAAATTAATTTTTCCTCCATCTCTTGCACATGTTTATATTTAAGACAAGATCAGCAGACTTGCTTTTTTAGCCTAGATTTGGACGCGGTTATTGCGGGCCTACATAGAGATGATCCAAGGGCTATTTTTGCTGAGGATACTCTACTCAACATGTAGATTATCCTCACAAAAAATCAGACCATTCTAAAACTTTAACCGCATCTAAAGTTGGTTGAAATTTTAACGGTTAATGAATTATCCATGTTACTGTTAAATTTCAATTAACTTTTGATTGGGTTAGAAGCTTTAGAATGATATGATTTTGTGGAGGATGATCTACATGTTGAGGAAAGCATCATTCTCACCTGAATTTGTCCCCTTTGATCCATCTCCATGTGGGCCCTACAAGGTGGTGTCTATGTGGTGTTTAGAAAAGTGATGTCTACTGATCCTCATCCTATATATATGGCATGTTTTTATTTTTTTGAGGCCATTTAATTTATGTTTTATCTGCCTTGCAAATCTGTCTATGCCATTTAGGTTCTTGATCATTTGGTCATACAAAAGCTAAATGCCGAAGGTAGACTGGAGAAGAAAGAGACAAAGAAAGGGGGTTCTCTTTTTGACAAAGTAAGCGCTGAAAAACATGATTAGAATCCTTTTAGCTTGTTTGCGTCTGTCGGCTTCTGGTTTCATTGGGGCATTTTGTTTTTCCTTGAGTAATTCATATTTTAAATATGATCTCCTCTCCTCCTATTCTGTAAAATAATTGTTTTTGTATGACAGTTAAGTAGTCCTTTTAAATTGTATTTTCATGATTGCAGAATGAACTCTCAGCAATCTTAAGGTTCGGGGCAGAGGAGCTCTTTAAGGAAGATAGAAATGAGGAGGAAAGCAAGAAAAAACTTCTGAGTATGGATATCGATGAGATTCTTGCAAGAGCAGAGAAGGTTGAATCTAAAGAAGCCGAAGGAGAACAAGGAAATGAATTATTAAGTGCTTTTAAGGCAAGAATGTTTTACAACACTATGGAAGATATGCTTAGTTTTACAAGTGCCCTTAGTCCTTTACTTTCTTTTTGGCATTTTATGGAATAGAACTACTGTTTTGATAATTGATATCTTACATCTTGCCCTTTGCTCGGCTTTCAATCCAGGTTGCTAATTTCTGTAGTGCTGAGGATGACGGGACTTTCTGGAGTCGTTGGATTCAACCTGAAGCTATTGGTCAAGCTGAAGTAATAATATAATCTCCCCTAATGCTTATGATGTCTATTGTCTGTTTATCTCTAAATTTGTCATTTATTTTGAAGATTCCTGGTGTTTGGTTCGTTCTTCTCTCTAGCTGAAGTACTAATTTGGTCTCATTGTATCTTTAGGAAGCTTTAGCTCCTCGTGCCGCAAGGAATACCAAGAGTTATGCAGAGGCTAATCAACCAGAGAAAAGTACCAAAAGGAAAAATAGAGGAGTTGAACCTAATAATAGAGTGCAGAAGCGCCGGAAAGCCGATTATGCTGTCCATTCCCCACCTATGATTGAGGGTGCAGCTGCTCAAGTAAGGGGATGGTCTTATGGAAACATATCCAAGAAAGATGCTGGTCTTTTTGCCCGTGCGGTAAAACTCTAATCTTCTTTCTTTTTCCCAAAGTTGCATATTATTGCCTTCACGCTCTCTTTTCCTCTTTTGGTAAGAGAAAGAACACTTGCACATGGTGTTTGTCCAATTATGAGTCAAAGCTTTTAGGTCCGGAAGTTTAATTTTTTCTGTAGTTTCTCAATTATTTTTCTGTAATAGTCGGCAAAAATGCAGGTAAAGAAGATAATGTTATTTCCCTTCATAAAAAGAATGTTATTTCCCTTCATAAAAAGAATGTTATTTCCTGTTACTATTTTCACATGTTAGATTTTGATTGTATTTGACAATTTGTTCGAGAAACACAGATATTGAGCTATGCTCTTTAAAAATTGATTTTCAATCTATTTACTTTGTTTTTATATAATTGGAACACAATATTATCAAAGGACATTACAGAGAGAGCTGGTACAGGTTGCTTTTTCTTCTTGACAAATTTAGAAATAAAACCATCCAGATATGGATGGTGTTCCCATTACTATTAACTTATATTTTCCTATAAAAAGTTACCTTTGATAGAATTTATTTCAGCTCCTGGAAAAATCAAGGGTCTTTTTTATGTTGAATTTTTGGGATGACTTAAAGAAGACTGCTGAAGGAACCTTCCAAAAATTTAGAAGTTTTCTTCTGCTTTCTTCATGAGGTGGTTCCACCAGTATCTTAGGCCATATGTAATCACAAGATGATAAGTTTATGATCTTTTATTTACAGTTTCCAGAATGTCGACTATTGGATCATTGAGTTTCTGAAGTGGTTATGTATCTCTTGCTCTATAAATAAAATTACAGCAACCTGTTAAGAAATCACACTTTGAGATGCGTCTTTAAAAGATCATTGCAGTTGTAGCAAGTTCTTAATTTCTTCCCTAATATGTGCATTGCCAAGTTCTGTTTGAAATATATGCTTAATAGAGGATAAATATTTGTTCAGTCGAACCCAGATTATTGGCTAAGGCAATGATGCGAAGATAGAAGAGAATGAAGAGAAGAGCAATATACTCCAGAACAAGAAAATAGCCTGTTGACTATTTGATTAGGCAAACTGGCAAAATCCACTCCATTCCTAGGCTTTTGGAGTCAAGGGCAAGGGGATATAGTAATCGTAAGTATACTTGGGTGTCAAGGGCTTGACCCTTATGCCTCCTTTGACTAGGGCACGTGAATTGTATTTCCATTGGGAAACAAAATAGTAGTTAGCCCTTATGCCTCCTTTGACTAGGACACGTGAATTGTATTTCAATTGGGAAACAAAATAGTAGTTAGCTTTTCACATGCGATTCGTATTTCACAAGCAATAACTCAAGATAGACTGTTCTATGGGCAGGCTGAACGAACTGCAAAAGGGCATGCTCTGTGATATTCGTGTGCAAAATTAGAGAAGTTCCATCAACTGCTGTGTTTTGGACAAAACATTTCTTTGTCTAATATTTTCTTATGTATTTTATTTTGTATTCCTCTTTAATTTGTATACGAATCACTTTTTGTTATTATTGACCTTAATCTTTTTAATTTAGGTTAAGAAGTTTGGGAACCAGAGCCAAATCAGCTTAATAGTGGCAGATGTTGGTGGTGCAATTGAAGCAGCTCCTGCTGAGGCACAGATCGAGCTCTTTGATGCTTTAATTGATGGCTGTAGAGAAGCGATAAAAGGAGGAAATCTTGATTATAAGGTTAGTTTCTGCCTATATACATCCTAATTTCAATACTGCATTTGCTGGTGGTAAGATTCTGAGTATCAAGAATAGGTCATGCATTCCAATATGTTAAAGTTCTGATACAACGCCTGTGAAAAGGAATCACATTTCCATGTGTTGTTTACTTTTAGGGAACCCTCTTGGATTTTTTTGGTGTCCCTGTAAAAGCTAATGAGTTGTTGGATCGCGTACAAGAACTTCAGCTCCTAGCCAAGCGCATTAAAAGATACCATGATCCAGTTGCACAATTCCGACTGTTAATGCACTTCAGGGATCCACCGTGGTCTAAAGGGTGTGGTTGGAATCAGGGTAAGAGTTGATATTTTGGTTTGATACTAAGAACATTTTATCTGTGTTGATTTTGATATTTGACAAAATTTTTCTTGTTGAAAATTCATTAGTTGATGACGCAAGGTTGCTCCTGGGTATACATTACCATGGATTCGGGAACTGGGAAAAGATAAGGTTAGACCAAAAGCTTGGACTTACTCGGAAAATTGCTCCAGTAACACTTGCACAACGTGAAACTTTTCTGCCACGTGCTCCTAACTTGGATCAACGTGCTTCTGCGCTTCTGCGAAAGGTAATTAAAAATTTGAGTTTTACCTACTTGTTCAGATAGTTCATTGACATCTCCATTGGCATAATTACTATTAAGAATGCATACATGCACAAAATCTCAAATAGAATTATGGCATTTACTTCTTCTATAGAGCAGGTTTTGAAAATCCTAGCCGTGATTCAATAATTTAAATGTTTCATATTTTTAATAGGCTGTTAGGTTGACCAAGTGATCATGGTCTGTGGAATTGTTAGGGTTGTCATCCCAAAATTTCCAGTGGAGATTCTTGGAAAAGTGAAGTTGTATAGCTCCAGTACACTTGGATTTTGAAAAGTTAGTATAGAGTCTCAGCTCAGGATACAATAAATAGTGAAATATGGTTCTCGTGGGATAAGGATCAGATAATGTTGTTTGTTGTTATGCATGATGTCTTTATCTAATCTGAGTAACATGTGAGTGTGGGTGAACTCACTACCAATTCACTTGAAACGCCAGGAATTTGCAGCAGTTGGTGGTAAAAGCTCAAAAGCTAAAATGAGTCGTAAGGCCACCAAGAATGAAGGTGAGAACCTGCCAAAAATCTCAAATACTCGCTTGAAGGAAATGAAAGTCAAATCGTCTAAACCTAATGTCCGAGTAAACAAAGATTCATCTAAAAAACGCGCGGGGGTTGAACCCGTGGTGAAAGAGGAGGGTGAAATGTCAGATACTGAACTGTATCAGCAATTTAAGGAAGAAAAATGGATGGAGTGGTGCGCGGATGTAATGAATGATGAGGAGAAGACACTCAAGCGTCTAGAGAAGTTGCAGTATACCAGTGCAAATCTTCCTAAGGAAAAGGTTAATCCTAGTTCTCCCAGCTTTTACTCTCAGCTCTCTTTTGGTGCATGATAAGCATGTTTATGCTTTTCAACTTTTTTTTTTCCAGGTACTTTCCAGAATCCGGAATTATCTGCAACTTATCGGTAGAAAGATAGATGAGATTGTACAGCAACATGATTCATATAAGCAATCTAGTAAGTGTTTCTTGATTCTCAAACTCAAAGGCACTCTTAGTTGATGTTTGTCTTAGTCTTTTAACTCCACATTATTTTATGGGACTTCCCACTTACTGTTGCAGTTTTTGCTTTCCAGTGCAACTTAAGTGTCATGAGAGGTTGATTGGTCCACCTAATTAACTGGAAGCAGATTAGAATTTTTCTACTAAATTTATTCCTTCAAGAAAGATAATTTTATCTTTCTGTAGCAAAATGTAGGAAACTTCATGAATGTAATACCTGAAATAAATTGTGCAAGTCAACCAATAGGTTATGATATGTACTCATAGTTGTAGCTTGTTCAAATAGATATATAACAACATAGAATGGATTGTAGCTAGAAGAACAATTGGAATACGATATGTAATTTGATTGTAGTTCTGATGTTTTCCCCCTTCCAGGAGGAACAAACTGGTCAGAAGTGAGGGTAGTGTGAGAGTAAAAAGGGCAAGAATTCCTGAAAGTTACCATTTATGCTGTTTAGGCAACCTTTACATAAATCAACAGGGTCCGTTTAATATAGCTTAACTCCAACTTTTAGTTCCAAACCCACAAAGTATTTAGCGGTTGGGGGTTCAACTCCATAACATTCTGCATATTTTATCATTGGTTTTGTTGGAAGATTTACGCGTGGATGGTTATGCTTTTGTGGAAATGCAAGAATGCTGGTGTTCCGTTGCTTATAAAAGTGTGACTAGAATAGTGAAAATATCGTGCCTCTTCTTCATCACAAAAAAAAAAATATCGCGCCTCTTCCTGAGTGGTTCATTTATTATATTGGTCTGTCTGATGTCTATATAACACATGCTTTCATACCTGACGTCCACGTTTTTATCATCTTTGATGAGTTCCAGATTTGTTATGTCCAAATGCAATGCATCGATTTGCTTGGATAAGTTTACTACCTGTATATGCTTGATTGCTTGCTATGGAATGCAATCAAAATTTGGATATCTACTGAGATAAAAGGATCAATTTCTTCTTACAGGGATGACCACGAGATTGTGGAACTATGTCTCAACCTTTTCAAACTTGTCTGGGGAGAGGCTTCATCAGATATATTCTAAACTTAAAGAGGAGCAGCAGTCTGAGGCAGGAGTGGGACCCTCCTACCTTAATGGTTCTGCACCTGACCACCCAATGGACAGAGATAATGACTCCATTCAGTATCCTCCATTCAGCCACAATATTCAGAATCCAAGAAGGTACCAGAAGCATGCACCCCCAGAAACATTTCGCAGAGACCAGGAAAGCGGAAAATCTGAAGCCTGGAAACGGAGGAGAAGAACTGATGGAGATTTGCAGCCATATCAACAACCTTTGAACCATATCCGGTTACGTGAACCAAATGCTGCTCCGGGAATTCTTGGTTGGGGACCAGCAGATAACAGACATATTGGGAGTGACCGGCCAAATGGGACACGGCAGATGCGATGAACTCTTTTGAGAAGGTATCTATAGGATACTTTGAGTACTCCGTCAGGCGCTTTATCTAATGAGGAAAGCTTGGCAAAGATGATGTCGGCTTTCTACCAGGTGGCGTTTTCCATCTCCTGCCACTATATACTAGGGAAATTCTTTTTTTGGCGCATGGGAATAATAAGTTTGCAGCTTCCACTCTGGGAATTGAGTATAGCTTTTCTTACAAAGCTGTATCCAGTAGATTAAGTTGCATTTGTCACAAAAAGGTGGCATGAAAGAAGAGATGGGTTCGTGTTAAAATGTGCGGGAAACTAAACAGGAGGGATGGGAGTCTTGCCGTTTTTTTGAGGCAAGTCCAAGTTTCTCGGATATATGCTGAAGGATTTCACTTTGTCCAAATATACAGAGAGGAGAGTGGGACACGGGGGTATGGTGGCCTGTTGTGTGGTTTGTGCCTTGGAATTCCAATGTACATTATGCAAGCTTTTTGCATAAGTTAAATTTTGAAACCCCTTTTCCAGTTTCTCCATAAAATTCTGATAAACATTTTTTTTTTCTTCTTGTAATTAGTTCTTTCCTATTTTTCTGAAAGTAGGGCATTTATCTTTTTTCCCAGCAATTCATCTGCAGCGAGCGCGATGCAATCTGGATTGAGTTTTGCTAATGCATAATTTGGAGCGCTGGAACCAGCATGTTTTGTTCTTTTATGGTGAATTCCTGCTTAAATCCCTGAAATGTTCAATGCTTGTTCCTGTAAAGTTGGTTGTTGCATTTTTGTTGTTTGATTTCATTTTTTCCATCTTCCATTCAAAAAGAAATTCATACGTTCCATCACGAAGTGAAACCAGAATATCTTCGTGTGTTGTAGATTGCAAGTCATCATAGGACATCTTTTTTCTGTCAAAAGTAGGGTTTTTTTTCCCTTTGAATATATTTTAGGAGACAAAAATACCGTTAGTAACCAGAATCGTGGTATAGAGTTGATTCTCCCACTTCGGAACCTCTCGCTCCCGTTTTTACGCTTCATTTTCGAAGACATTTTTCAACTTGGGATATTTTTTAAGGAGATCGTCCAATATATTCATTATGACTTTAATTCAATCTGTTTAGTCCAACTTTTCTATGAGTCTATTTGGTCCAAAAATAAAATTTAGACAGATCTGCCCTTTAACTAATTAGTTATAGAAATTAAAATTTGACTGAATAAGAATCTCTGTTTCTCTCTCTACATTAAAAAGCTTACTTTGTTGCTTTTGATCTTCACTTGTTTCTTTGCTTCGATTGATCGATTATTCACTAGTTAACAAAAGATCTTGATGATGATGAGAGAGAAAGAGAGACAGATAGTTTCTACCATCACCACCGAGAGAGAGAGAGAGAGAGAGAGAGATCGGCATAGAGAAGAGGGGAAATATAGGAGATAGAGAGAAGAGAATAAGAGAGAAATAGAGAAAGATCTGATTAAGAAAAAAAGAAAGAAATGGAAAAGAAGAAAAAGAAAGGATAGAGAGAGAAGAGAGGACGTGAGAGAGAGAAAAGAAAGGAAAGAGAAAAAAGAGGAAAAAGAAGAGAGAGATAGAAGAGAGAAGAAGAAAAAATTTAGCATAGATTTATGCAATAACTTTTTACATGAATTATGCAAAAATATTTTTGCAAGAACTATGCAAAATCATGTTTCACATATGATTTAGCATAGATCTATACAAAAATATTTCACATAATGATTTAGNTAGTTTCAAAGATCTCAAAAAGTGCTTTCCAAATATATGAATTTTGTCAAAATCCGAATTTTAGTTGAAGAGATATAATATTGTAAAACAAAAAAGATAACTATATTTCTCTCTCATACAGCTGTACAAGTTTGAAAAGACAAAAAGGTGATTAAAAATATAATAAAAGTAAAACGGGAACATTAAAAAGTAAGGAATGGAAAGGAATGAACTAAATAGATTTAGAAAAGTTTAAAAAGGATTAAACAGATTCAAAAAGCTTTAAAACAGGTATTTCAGTCTTATTAAAGATCTTGTGTACTAAATGGATTAAAAAAGTTATATATTGGATGTTTTGGCTATTATCCCAATTTTTTAATTGGCCACTCTGATGTTCTTGCTTTCATTCCCGTTCACACTCCACGATCTGCTTACTTAGGCTATACTCCGTGTCTTTTTTAAATACAACAAAAAATGTGGTTCTCTCGTGAGTGTGACTTTTGAGCTAAGTAACTTGAGTGCGGAGCGAGAGTGGGAATAGAAACGGGAGCCTAGAGTACCCAATTAAAAAAATTCCAAGCTCTGCAGAGCTTTTGGAGAAAGATTGTGGGAGTGCAGTTGGGGAGCATAAGCAAGGTTTTGGAGCTGGATGAGCTCTTTACAACGGTTTTGGTTACCAAACTTATTACATCAATCTCCATGACCCCCAAGCAATTCCTCGATAAACCCACTTTGTCTTATAACACGCATTACATTGGCGTGATTTGGCAAGTCGCTCGTTAAAACCCCTACTTCTCAAAGACACCTAATTTTGATCTACATGATGAGAAGATAATCACCACAAATATTCAGCCTTTCGATTATCTCTACATGGGCCCATAAATAGTGTAAGCAGAGTAAGAAAAACAGGTATTAAGTAGGCCTGCTTGGAAACGACACAGGGGCTGATGTGATCTAAATAATGAGAAGATCATAATAATAAAAAGAAAAAAGCCCTCGGATCAACTTCAATTGTAACAATTTTTTCTATTAATACTAAACTTACACCTTTTGACACTAATCATTTTTTTTAATGCGTAAACCAGAACTAGATATTTATAGATGATAGACTATGCATAGAGGCAGAGGAATAAAGTTGAGCTATAGAGATATCAAAGTTAGAATCAAACTAGACTTTGGCTTATTCTATCTTACAGCCAAACTTAGCTAGTTTAAAAGCAGTAAAAGAGGTAATGGTATCACTAGTATTATAATTACATTCGAACAGTTCAAAAGACTTGGAGATCAATTTTCCTGTAGTAGCTCAGTACATCTCTAGTTGAAATTTGGTGTACTTCCTTCAAAAAATTGCAGTTTCTTCTTGTATTTACTATCCAAGATAATTTTCTACAAACCCATATCCCTACTCCACTCCAAAGCTTTAAAGGCACGCACACACATCGTTTCCTCTAAACTTGCACATTTGAAAGGGATGCTTTTGGTTCCTTTACACTGACCTGCACCATATTATAAAGGCTAATACCAATTCCAGACATTTCATTAGCATTGACAAAACAAATATCAAAAGTTCTTATGAAGCAATATGGGTTCATATACTTGTTTGTGACTTTGTTCACACTTTTGCTATTTATAACATTTTTTCCATCCTTATTAGTGGCAGAAATCATATTCAACTTATTAGCTATTTTCTTAGCAGTCACAGTAGGGTTGTCAAGCTTATTTTGAAAGACCATCTAACATCGTGCTTTCTATATATTCCAAGTGATAATAGCACACAGTTCAGACCAATCTATATTATCTGAAGCATTGATAGCTTGGGGATTATACCAACTCTTAAACCAATCAAGAAAATAAACAATTTTGATTTGTCAAATGAAAAGTAAAAGGCAAGGCAAACCAAACAGCTCTAGCATAGCTGCAATGCACAAAGAGGTGGATAACGGTTTCATCAACAACTTTACACCAAGGACTAAAATGATTTATGTGATCTAGCAAAGAAGATATTTTTTTTGTTTAGAGGAAGAATATCCTGCAATTATTTACATATAAAAATCACAATTCTAGGCATAATATTTAAACTCCACACAACATTCCAAATATTTTTAAGAGAATTTGTGGCATGAGAAGAAAGATTCAAAGCATTATACAAGGATTTCACAGAAAAAGACTAGAATTTGGAAGGCTCCATCTGAACACATCCACTCCCC
Organism: Macleaya cordata; assembly: GCA_002174775.1. NCBI lineage: Eukaryota > Viridiplantae > Streptophyta > Magnoliopsida > Ranunculales > Papaveraceae > Macleaya > Macleaya cordata. The sequence continues at coordinate 256,816 of MVGT01001096.1, read as the reverse complement.
TAGCACGGATGTTGATAGTACTAACTAAATTAGGAAGCACATAATTAAACTTTGGTGATAAGATCAATCTCACGAAAAACCACCCTTTGGATCATATCCGAGTGAGCCTTAGAGCATGTGTAAGTGGAGTGTAAAACCAAAAACATAATTAAAGGGCGTAAGGGGTATTTCTGAAAAAATATGACAGGAAACTATGGAAAACATTTTGGGCGGTTTATTACAACCCTCGTATCTATAGTTAAAAACTAAAACTTAGAAAATCATATTCCAATTCAATTAATCAAAAGTCCAATTACAATCTATTTCTATACAAACATAAGAAACCCAAAATAACTAGGAAATCAAAATAGAAACAACTAGGAAACCTAACTAGAATGAAACCAGGAAACTTAAACAAAGTAAGAAACTAATTAACTAGTGGTTGAACTTAGAAAGTTATTAACACATAAATATTGTTCACGCGGTACAATAGCAAATATAAACTTCTAATACTCTCCCTCAAGCTGGAATATAAAGGTTAATCATGCCAACTTGCCACAACGAGTAGAAACAGAGCACGACAAAGACTTTGTTAAACATCTTCAAACAGATCTTCACATATCCTTAAACTGGAGCAAAAAAACTTAAACTGCCTTAATAAACCTTTAGATCTTCAATTGATAAACATTAACACATCACACACTTCCACCACATTCTCCAATACTCCCCTTTACAATAAAACTTATCACCTTCAAGCTTCAAGCAACAATCGTAGAATCTCGTATCCAAACACACAAACAAAAAACAGCCACGGGTACACTTACCTTGGGCAAAGCCAACTAGTATCACTTACTAGGGCATAACTCACAAACAACATGCCAATAGTATCACTTTGGCATAAACTCTTGCTTCTCAACTTGAGAGAGCACACAAATGGAGAATAAAGATCTATGGTATTGCATGAGACTTGATCCAAAATGGGGGTGGAGGTTGTTGATGATAATGGTCTCCCAATTTTTTAAATATGAAAACCCAAAAATTAGGGTTTAACTAATCCACTTGGAGAAGATCCAAAACGTCAAACAAACACAACTTAATGAGGGAGACTTACTTGTAGATGAGACAAAAGTAGCAAACAAAAACCAACCAATGATGAAGATCCAATCCTAAATTTGTAGCATAATTCCTCCGTACTAGTTTCTAACAAAACAGCAACACAAAACTTCCACCTTATGTAACCCAACAATCTTCATGTATCTACCATACAATCTATGCCACAAACAAACCCTAGATATAGATCTAGGATACAAACCACCAAGATCTAGGCGCTATTCACAAGTACGATTCACGATACTATTTGCAGAACTGTTCACGAGTACTGTTCACAGTACTATTAAAAATAAAAAACAATAACAGAGAAGGAAAGAAATAATAGTGATGGTCAGGCGGACGACAATGATGCCGCTACCGGCGACGAAACTCCAAATATCAAAGTGCTCTGATACCAAGTTAAAAACTAAAACTCAGAAAATCTTATTCCAATTTAATTAATCAAAAGTCCTAATACAATCTATTTATTGACGTGGAAGACCACTTATTAGAGTGGTTGGAAACATGGTTGTCCAAAGTGGTCTTGGTATCAAATCCCACAAAGGGAGATCCATCTTTAATTTAAGTCCAATTCAAAAAAAAAAAAATCTATTTATCGACAAACATAAGAAACCCAAAATAGAAACAATTAGAAAACCCTATTAGAATGAAACTAGGAAACTCAAACAAAGTAGGAAACTAACTAGTGGTTGAACTTAGAAAACTACTAAAACAGAAATATTATTCACGTGATACTATTCATGTGAACAGTACAAATATAAACTTCAAACATCAATTATAATATATTATAAAAGAAGCCTTTCTCTGCAACATGTCTTTCTCCCAAGTATTATCCTTAAATTATGCCACGTGTCACTTTCTCTTAAAATTTATCAACTTATAACTACGTACTTAACAAATCTCCTCCCTAAAAAATTCTCTCCTTAAAAGCAACTAAACTTTCTAATTATCTAATACAAAATTGAATTTCATTATACAGATGAAACTTTAAAGTAAACACGTCAAATTAATTAATTAGTAACCGAAACTACTAAATTTTTATAAATTACTTCAAAAATAAATGTGCCAAATTATACATATCTATTAAGATTTTTTAAAATTTAGAAATACTAAATAAAACTGAAGTATATATATGAAAATAAAATTACTAACAGCCAAAACATGGTTTTTTTATACCATATTTGGTAACAATTATTAAAAAAATATATTAAAAATAAAATTTGATATAAAGTAATTTTTTTAATAAGAAATTTTTTATATAACATATTTGGTAATTATTTAAAAATATATATTCAAAATAAAATTTGGTATATTTAAAAATATTTTTTTTTAATAAGAAATCTTTCGTGCTTTGCATGGGGTATATATGGAGGTTAGTATATTATCGATAGACGAGTCCCTCCTACAAGCGTTACGTTAGTTGTTCTCTAACAAACTAACTTTATCCTCTCACAAGTACTATGCGCATATGAGATGGCAAATTATGCGGCGCGTTATTTGGTTAACCCCTTCACAAACTCGCTTTGCCCTTGGTAAATTATGCGTCGTGTATTTTGGTGTGTGGGTTGGCTCATCGCAAAAATTCAACCCTTGGATCAACTCCATATAGCATCCACTGTTAGGTGTCATCCGAGTGTAATTATTATAGAAATAATATTGTATGACATAGGCCCACTTAGAGATGACCCACGCGCTGATGTGATCAACAATGAGGAGATCATCGACACAAAAAATTAGCCCTTGGATCAACTCCATGTAGCACCTACCGTTACGTGTAATCTGAGTGTAATTATTATAGAAATAATATTACATGACATGGGCCCACTTGGAGGTGACTCATGTGCTGAGGTGATCTAAACGATGAGGAGATCATCGACACAACAATCAACCATTGGATCAACTCCATGTAGCACCCGACCGTTAGGTGTAATCCGAGTGTAATTATCATATAAAGAAGATTAGGATATGATTGAAATTTAAAAAATTGTAGCAATTCATTATCGGAATTGAAAAAGGGCAAGTTGATGCTTTGAATGAGCCCCCTAAAATGACTAGAGCTCACCCCTCCCCTTTTTCTCTCTCTTTCTCTCTTTCTTTTTTTTTTCTCATTTGGCTCGACTCAAGCCTCAAGCGACTAGCTAGCTTGAGCTACACTGTTCATCCAAGGAAGCCTCTTATATATAATAACTAGCCCCATATCCTGTGCAAGGCACGGGGGCTTCTTTTAAAAAAAAAATTAAAATTTTTTATTAGATAATTAGAAAATTTAGTTATTTTAGAATTTGAGAAAGGCTTCTCATATAGATTGTGCCACACCTAAGAGAGAGGATTTTTTTAACCCACACCTAAGAGAGAGGATTTTTTTAACCCAATCTATTATATATATATATATATAGCAGAAACCCTGGGTCAAAAAAACCCTCTCCGTCAGCTCATGGTCAACAAAACCCATCCTATTACGCAACGGTATTTTTAACTCCTTTCCTACTCTCTTCCAAGCTTATTTCCAATCTCCTCCTTCAAACGCCACGTGTCATGCTCTGAGACCTCCTCACATCCTAATTCTCATTAATTCTCTTTAATTAATAATTTATCATGTTAATTAAATCAATCAAATAAAATTGTTATCCACTTAAATTTCTCTTAAATTATATCTCTAGAATTTATTCTCTCTTCTTTATTAATTCCTTTTAATTGACCACTAATTGCTCATTGAAAATTAGAATTGTAACTCATGCACATAAATTACATTGACATATTTTTCTAGCTAAAATTACTTTGTCTTTCGAGCTACAAAGTTTCATTTTTCTTACGCTTTATTTGCTAATCTAATTTTTTTTTAATATCTTCCTTCAAACGTCACATGCCATGCTCTGAGACCTCTAACGCTGATGTGTCACTCATTGAGGCTTTCAAAGCTGATGTGTCACACTCAAAGTTTCTCTCATAACATCCTAATTCTTTTTAATTAGTCATTTATCATGTTAATTAAGCTAATCAAATAAAATCTCCATCTACTTAAATTTCTCCTAAATTATCTCTCTAAAATTTATTCTATCTTTTTTATTGATTCCTTTTAATTGGCCACTAATTACTCATTAAAAATTAGAATTATAACTCATGCACATAAATTACATTGTTATTCTCTCTTTTTATAGTTTATCATATAAGTAGACATATTTTTCTAGCTAAGATTACTTTATTTTTTGAGGTATAAAGTTTTATTTTTCTTATGCTATATTTACTAATCTAATTTTTTTCTACCAATGTAGTTCTCAATTACCACAAAAAGATTAAAATTTGGACGAGCTATTAGTTGGAGAAAATCTATTTTCATCGAAAGCTTCATTGATCTATTTTTAGATCCGACAAAACTTGAAAGACCTTCCACCCAAGCCATCTTTTTGTTATGGTATGATTTTATTTTTCTATTTTGTCCAAATTGTTTCAAAACGTCACATTTAATTACCAATTTTATTGATAGATAGTCGTTTATTGTAAAAAAAATATACAGAAATAGTTGAATTTGAAGACAGGAGATGAGATCTACCAACACAGATCTGCATTGGCCAAGTTCTTTTATTTATTTTAGAAATAAACATCAATTTATTTTTCTCTTTGTTCTCTTTCTTTATCATATGTTTTACTTCTTTGGTTACGTTCATCTTTTTTTTTTTTGGTCCGTTTTAAATTTATGTATCATGAATTAAAAAATTGAGATGTAAGAGAGTTCGATCTTTGAGAGTAACTTTATGTATTGTACTCCTTATTCTATTACACTTTCTTTATTTCGTACTTGGTGCTCCTACTATTAACTTTTATGCATATTTTTCTTTAGTTACCTATTCTTTGATTTAGCGTATGTTTTTTTCTTTTTTAGCATTTGATTCTAATTTACCTCACAGATTATTGAGGAGTGAAAAAAAATAATGAATTCCATTAGCTTCACAAAAAAATCATCAAATTTTGTGTAAAATTTTATTGTTGCAGTACTATATGGGTGTTTGTACTTATAAAAAAAATGTACGGGTGTTTGTTTAGTTGAATTATTTTATTTTAATTTATTTTTTTCTATTTCATCAATTAATCTGTATTTACAGATTATTTGTAGGCATTGCAAATTAATATGACAAAATTATTAAATATACTAATTAAAGCACCTTCTTACTAATTAAAGCACCATAAATAGTCTTATTCTTATTAATTCTCTTTAATTATATTTAAATTACATAAATTCTCTATAATACTATATTTAATTATAGGCCCACATAGAATGACTCTAAAGCTATGTTTTATAAGGATAAGATAATCTTTTAATCATCTAGCACAAAATAGCCTAAGTATCTATAGGATTGAGAATTATTACTATTATATTTTTATTAACTTATCTATAACATATATCAAATTTTCCTTTTTCATCATTATAATAAAAAAATTCTCCCTTTTCACAAAAATTTAAAGAAAGAATTTCAAGTTCCTCCACGGTTTCTCACTCCCAAATATAATTGAAGAGATATATTATATTAAAAATATCTATATATAGTGGGGATCGTGGGACATGCTTAAATATACATATTATTGACAAGGTCAATGTAGGGACCATATGGAGATTATTTAAGGGTTGTTTTTGTAAGGATGATCGATATATATACGTACCATATAGATCATCCTTTTCGAAAATCATATCATTCTAAAACTTTTAACTCAAGCAAAAACTGTATGATTTCTGAGCCATCTATTTATACAATTAATTTCAAACCAACATTTGATGGGGTTAGAAGTTTTAGAGCATGATAGATTTTATGAGAAGATGATCTACATGGCAAGTAGATCATTTTTACACCGTTAGATCATCTCCAAGCATGTAGGCCCCACATAGACAATGTCAATAACATGTCTATTTAATATACATATTTCTTTTATGATGTGACAAAGTCAACATATGGAGTGCCGAATCAATAGTTGTTGTTATGTGTCATTAATTAATTGATGTTGCTTTATCTCTAATTGGATATTTGTTATTGTAAAATTCTATGTTTCATACTCTTCTTACAGTAGTTTTCATAGGAGCCCTATCTCAAATTAGATAACAAAAAATTTAATTTAAAATAAAAAATAATATAAATAAATTTTTTCTAAAAGCGTTGCCCGGGCTTAAAGAACTTGTAATAGATAATAGATTGGGCCATATGTTTATAATGTATGTTTTTTTTTAACCCATACTTAAGAGAGAAGGTTTTGTTAACCCATGCTTTTCCTATAGTATTATATCCTATGCAAAACACAGGTATTATTTTTTAAATGTCATATTTATACATATTTTATAAATTTTTATTTAGTTTTTGAGTTTTTCAATTAAAAAAAAATCTTTAAATTTACTATTCATTTTGATTAACAATAAGAATGCAAAAAAATATATTTCATTCCATGTTTATTGACTAAATTAGTAATCATCTTAAAAAAATATTAAGGTATGAAATATAAATACAATATGTCAAAATAAATTCAGAGATCTCACTAACAGAAGTACTAAATGATAAGTAACATCAATAGATTTAACAAAAGTAATTAAAAAAAAATCATATTGTCAAAAAAGTATATATAAGACAAAATAAATATAATATAACAATCATGAGACATGTATTGATCATCTCTGCGCTCTTGACAAATTAAGTTATCAATTGAACGCACAGCAATATTAATTTTTTCTTTTACGTCTCTTTAAATATACTAAAATAGTAAAAATTCTAATTGGTAAAAGCCTTTTGGTAATAAACATTTAATCGGACCAAGATCTGGCATCATATGCAACAGAATAAACAAAGTTGAATAGGCCTGAAATTAAACACTTCACCATTGAAAAATACTAAGTAAACAAAGAAAAAATTGAGATATTTGTATATATGTACATAGAAAGAAGAGAGTAGATACATAAAAGACCAATAATACTTGTAACCCTATATAAAAAATTAATTGCAATTAATTAAAAAATTGTGATTGAGTAATCCTTTTTACCAATGATTCCAACCAGCTTTTGTTGGTGTTAGAAGTTGTAGATTGAACTTCTTTTTGATGAGGATTATCTAGCTACAAATCTTAATGATCTTTAGATTAAAAATAAATATATTGAATTCTAAATTTTTGTGCTACAAATTTAATATACAACTAAAAATGATCATTGTATGAGAGAGATAGTGTTTCTATACATGCTGCCGTTAAAAAAAGAAGTAGTGCATATCTTACTAAACCATAAAACAAACACATATAAAACTTCTTTTAATGGAAAAAAATAATAGTGTGTTTGGATGTAGAATTCATGTTTCCCAAGGAAAACATTAGCCCTTAGAAACATGAATCCCTAGAAACATGAATTCTTTGGTTTGTTTGGCAACCATTAAAGAATCCATAGATTCATGAATCCTTGGAAGCTTGAATCCTTTGGTTTGTTTAGTTGCCATTTAAAATCTAAGGAAAATCTCTATTTTGTTGTTTTAATTTTGTGGGGTATAATCTGCATTAAGTTGGGTGAATACATAGTGAATCCTTAGTTTATAATTCCAGCAAATTCTAAGGAGGGAGGTTGGACTCCAAAATAGGGATTTGCCGAAAAACATGTTTCCCTGGGAAACAAGTTTCCTGGGATTCTTGGCAGCCAAACAGATCAGGGAAACATGAATCCATGTCCCCACTGAATCCCTACCTTGGAATCCCCCATCCAAACAAACCATAAACATACATAAATACAACAGACTTGCAATATACTAACACATGCAAATAGCAATTTATAGCCAAAAAAAAATAAAACAAAAGAAAAAAAGAGCATCCGTTGCTAAGTGTAGAAGAAAACAATTATCTTACATATATAGAACTTCAAATAATAAGGTTGTCCACCAAATTCGTTGATTCTCATGTATGTACGTTTCAGATAAATTTTATTGTTGGATAAGGCTTGAAGGTTAAGAAGACCGCAAGCTTGCAGAAGCTTACTGCAAACCTGCAGGGGAAAATCGGTACGTAAAAATATCAAATCCAAGAGGGATAAAAGCGACATTATCAAAGAGAGACAAGAGGGTTGGACGATGATTGGGTAAGGGTATGGAGGAGATTTTAAATAGATAAATAATTTGTAACCGTTACATTAAGAATTAGTAACTACCATTGAGAAGTTACAAAATTATATGTAGAACGTGATTGACAAAAAAATTTATTAATTGCAAAAAAATTCTTAAAAACCAATATCAATATGAATTTGATACGTTTCCTTCAACACTTGAGTCATTATTAGATTAATTTTGTATTTGCTTTCTTTATTGATAACTAAATTATTATAATATTAGTAATTACAAATTAGATAAAATTAATATGAATGAGTGGCGGGATAGGTTGTAAAGAGAGAATCTATTTATTTTATTTCTTCATTGCATGGAATCTAAATTATTATGATTAATGGTGCACTAGGCTTTAATGCATGAGAATGGAAGGTAGGTTGGCGTTACAAAGAGAAATTTGAGAGTTGACATGCACTTATTGACATGGCACTCTGAGATAATAGAGTGCCATGCAGATAGCATAGGTCGCCACGTCAAACGCTTCAGCTATAGTAATATAGTATAGATAATAGATAGAGATAAATAGGTAAATAGATAGATAGATATTATTGCTTATTTCAATATAGGTAGATAGATAGATATTATTTCCTAATATCCTCAGTTGTGCCATTCTGCATCTAATGTCCCCTCGTTAAAATGTGTTTGGCAATTTTTATCTTTTGTTTTCTAAAAACACATGTATGATATGACGAGTTGGAAATCAAAAGAGAAAAAGGGGGAAAAAAAGGACTTGCAAAAATTTATGAAAAATTGTTCTGAAAGTTGGGTAGATATTCTGCTTTCGAAAAATATGAAACTTATGTAATACTTATGGTGCTTACATACAAGAAGCACTAGTGTTTTTTTTTAGCGGTTGTATTTTATTTACTCATATCTTTATGAGGAGAATCATATTATAAGTTTGATGTTAACAAATTTTAGCAGGGTTCTACAGCTACAGCCTACATAAGTGCATTTAAGCTGGCCGTTTATTATTTTAAAATAGGTTCAAATTACGAGGGTATATGGAAATCACACATTTACGATTGGATTTATATTATTGTTGAGACTGTTGTAGGACTTGTTGTAAGTTTAGTAATGTAGACACCAATTTTCGCCCTGCTAAAAATCTAAAATTTGTTGTGTACTGCGAGGTCCAGGCTTCAACCACCTCTAATTCGACCCAGTCAATTATTGCACCAACGCAATTAAGTCTTCCCCCAACTCAATTTTTTCCTATTTTGGCCCAAACCGGGTCTAATTGAACGAATCGGGTGAAAATCTCCAAAATTTGGATCCTAATCGATTGACCTTAATTGGACCACAACAGGGTTCATTGACCCTTGGATCAACTTAATTGGGTCCTCACTTGACTCAATTTAATTTATTGAGTTCAATTTTGCTCAAAATTGAGCCTAATTGAAGGATCGAGTGAAAATCTCTAAAATTGTTCCCAATTTGGCCTTAATTTGACCACTTTAGGGTTCTCCGAGCTTAATTAAAATTTAATTAGTCCTTCATTAATATTCAGGATCAAGAAATTTTAAAAATATGAGAGAAATTGGATTTAATTTGAGCTTAAAATCAAAATTTACACCCCACCAACCCCATTCTTTTCCTATAATTAGAGGAGATCTCTAACATTTGGGAAAGGCATTCAATAGATCCCAAGGGAGAGCATTGAATAGTTTTCACGTGAGAAGCATTCAATAGATTAGATTAGATGCATTCAATAGCTAGCTTTGAATTTGAACTTGAATGAGATTCAAGTAAAAAAGGAGAGATGTAGATCTAGTGTAAGAATGTTGGTGAGTGTTTGTCTATTTTGAGTGAAAATTTACTTTCATTTAAGTGGTAGAGATTATGTGATAACAAATCCATTTCCATTAGATCTTGACCCTACACCTCACCTTTACCTTTCATCCATCATCACCCACATCACTCATCCTAATCTAAACCTTCCATTTTTCAAACCTTACTCATAATAGGAAGAACTCAAAGTAACTGAGTTTTCTTTTCATTTTGAGGTTGGTTTAGAGAGAAAGTTACTAGTAACAAAAGAAAACTTTTTTTTTATTTACCATAAAAAAATTTATGGCTTGATGGAGGTTTGATCAAAGGGGTTTTCTGTTAGGAATTTCGGAGTAATCGATTCAATCACGAATGCACAATCTACGAGATGAATCAAATATGCAAAACAAGAACAAAAGAACGAGAAACAAACAAACCAAACACAACACAAGATTTACGTGGTTAGACAAGATTGCCTACATCCACGGGCGATGATGATCCTTTCCACTATATGAAAATAACGAAGAAACAGTTACAAGACACTCACCTTTAATGGCAGCCCTCGCTCCACAAGAGAAAACCTCACAACCCCTTACAAGAGAAACTTCAATGTTGTCAAGACCTAACTCACAACCCTCTCTCAATGGTTGAATGCCATACGGCAGCCCTAAAGGGCTGCCGGCCCTTCTTCTCTCTTGCTCTCAGACTCACAACCCTTTCAAGAGATCTCACACTCTCAATGTTGTTTTCTGAATACTTTAAGCTAATGCCCTACTCCCATATTTATAGCCTCCAATAGGTATCCCAATCCTAGAAGGAAAAGGGAATCCTAAACTAAATATGAAAAGGAAACCTACCTAAAATAGCAGGTCCTTCAAATACAAGAGAAAGAAGTTTTTAAAATCTAGTGGGACTCTAAATAAGAGTCCTTCTAAATATCGATAAACTAACATTTTCTTCACTCTCTCATTGATGGATCTTAAGCAAAATAGGTAGGTGATCATCACCCCCTTGTTACTTGTGTAGAGATTCCCTTTCTTTCTTTAAGTGTTGTATTATATGGTTTAAAAAAAGAAAAGTGAATAAATGTTGTCATTTCATGAATCTCACTTCATTGCTTTATTTTGATGTACTAATTAGTTACTTTTTTAGAATAAATATAACATTTTTAATAATCTTTGTCATTATTTGTCATATATATGAATATTTATAAGCCTCATTTTAGATAAATACTAGTTTAGGTAATGTTTCATATGTCATAAATTAAAAAGTGATGTGTTTAGCCTCTTAAATGATTTTTCATCATGAAATAATATCTTGTTTCACATGAAATAAATGTCTAGTGCCAAAATAACATGTTTAGTAAGAATATCAATCAATAACTATGTTATTAAACATATTGGAGTGAAGGGGTGATTTTCAAGTTACTACACCACAAAAAATAAGTAAAAAAAAGTGCTGGAATATTTTAATATAAGCATGAAATGAAAATGTAGCCTTGTAGATCATAAAAAAATACACAAAATGGGCTCAAGAATGAGTAAAAAAGGTTTTATAACGAAGAAGTTATGATAGTTTGAATGTATGCTTTAAATGTATTCGATGAAATGCCTAAGTGAATGTTTGATGGGTAGAAATTCTTATTTTGCTAATTTCACATTAGTACATTTTTTTGCTTGTTTGAATTCAAGTATATCAACTTTAGTTTTAGGTGAAACCCTAGAGTTTACATTAGAAACTTGTCACTTTTGATGGTGTGACTTAGAAATCAACCAATAATGAGAATAAAACTTCAAATAAGCTTTATGAGCTTGGCAAACCCATTCTCAAGAGAGCCCACTCTACATTTTGTGGGGCGTTGGGCTTGTTTTGTGAGTTTTAAACTCATTTCTTTGAATTGGGTTTCATAAAACCATTTTCTTGTGTGGGCCTAGTAAGAGCACGTCTTGACTTAACCCCACCTTTCTCTTTTGGGCTTGGAAATGCCTTAACCTTAATTCAAAATCCTAACCAATCAAAATCCCTAAAGCATATCACCTAATCAACACTCGCATTAGAGTTTGGATCATGCTTAACGCTAGGGATTAGAAACTCTTAAAAAGTTAGGACTTCTAGATCTTTTAGAATTTGAATCATGCTTAACGCTAGGGATTAGAAATCCTAGCTAGGACTCTAGATCTTCCCTAAAGCATGTCACTTAGTCGAAGCATTTGCCTCTGAAATTTGGATCATGTTTAACGCTAGGGATTAGAAATTCTAGTTAGAACTTTTAGATCTTCCCTAAGACATTGATAAACACATATATATTTCATTTAATACCAGTGTATTTATATTAGTTAGTTAATTATTTTATTGTATTTAAATTAATTAAGTGTATTTTAGATGTGTGCAGGGAATATGAGTGGATTGGGCAAAATGCGGAAAAGTCGGCAAATTATAACATTTGGCGAAGTCGGTCAAGTCACTAATTGACTAATTGATGAAGGCACCTGCTGGAAGATTATAAGAGAGCTGCCATGATTTAATTTGTAATAAAGTAGTGATGACATCAGCATGATGTCATCAAATTGATTCCCATCATATCAACATAAGGGATGTCATTCTATCAAGTGGGACCCACCAATTAGATTACTTGACAATTTGGAAATCTAATTTGTAAGTCGGTTGAGTTTAGCGGTTGTGGGTTTCTAAGGAGTTTGGTTGGTGAATAAGGTCCAACTCTTTAGATTAATAGGTTATATATATATATATATATATATATATATATATATATACTTTGGGGGCTACTGTGGGGTTTTCTCGGACGCAAGACAAGGTTAGGGTTTTATTTTTTTTTAAAGGGAAGGCTGCTGCCATTTTTTTTTTCTTCCTCTCTTCTTTTGGCTGGTAGCAGCTACTGCTGCTGTGTTTGTTTTTCACGCATAGGACAGTAGAGAGAGAGAGCTGCTAAGGTGTTTGGGCGTATTTTGGAGGAAAAGGAGGGAGCTGCTGCTTATTCTTCTTGTGGACGCCCAAGAGAGAAAACAGTTGTTGCTTATTTTCTTTTGCTTTTTCTTGTCACAAATTAAAACGGCGACTGCTGCTGTTGTGTCTTCTTTTTCTTCTTCTACACATGAACTGGAGAGCAGCTGCTGCTCTTCTTCTTCTCGACGCGTAGAAGAGAAGCCTCCTGTTGTTGTTGCTTCTTCTTCTCCTTTACAGCTAAATCAGAGAAAAGGAGCCTGTCGCTGCTGCTGTTGTGTGCTGTTGTTGTTGCTATTTTTGCTTGGGTCTTCAACGCACAAGAGAGAGAAGGTTGCTGTTCTTCATGCCCAAAACAGGGGCGAATACGATTCAGCCACCATAGCCGTTCGCCAACCAATAAGCCCTCTTTCCTTTTTCCTTTTTCCTTTTTGTTAGTTTTCCTTGATGAATTTGTTTTTGAATCTCTTAAACATGTGTAGCTAGATTATTATTTTGGTTAAGGGTGAATTTCAAAACCCCAGACATGATTATTGGTTAATCAATTTTAGAATTTTCTTTCATATTTCTCTTGAATTTGTTAATATTCTACTGCTATATTTTTCTTGAATTATTATCTTGTTTATTTAGGTACGCAACTAGATGAATGTGATAGTTATTTGATTATTAGTTTAGGGTTTTGATTCATTTTGTCAAGATTTTTAAACAAAAGTAGCGGATTGTTATCAATGATTATTGGAGATTTTCGTTTGATTGCAAGTAGAATATGGCTCAAGATGAATAAACCAAGCTTGTGTGTTTACTGCTTGATTCAACCTATGTCTTTCCTAAATTATTGCTTTCATTAAATTGAATTTAGATAGCTTGTTTTAGGTTATTTAATGAGAAGAGATTGAGTGAAGAACTTGTTTTACTCAACAACAAAGTAAGGAAGAAGCAAGATAATCGAACTTGTGATTGTTTTAGGGTTATTAATTTCAAAAAAAGTGAAAGATAATTCTGATTATTAACTATAAATCATGCTTAGAGGTGGCGAATGATCTCTTAACCATACTTCTCATCATATTTAATTAACCTTTTAAATTTTGTTTTCTTAAATTTGAGTTCTGCTATTTGTTTTCTTTTAATTTATTTACATATCAAATCGAAGCGAAACCCCCTCCCCCCAAGTTTGTGTGCAACGTGTTTAGTGTGTCCTTAGTGTGTCTGCAAAGTCTTAGTTATTTCTATTAAGTTTAAATAGGCTTTGAATTTCATTTTAATCTCTTGTCAGTTTAGGTTTGTTTTGTGTCAATAGCTTATAAATTAAGAACAATCTTCTGTGGGAATGACCCTTGCTTGCTACCATACTCAATAACGAATATATTTAGTACATGGATTTAAGTTATACACTTTTTAGTGTATCAGACATGTCATTCATTTTTTCAAAGAAAGAGCATCATGTTGCCACGTGTATCCCAGTTTACACGTGTCTCTGAAGAAATCACGAGCATAACTGATTTGCGCGTGTCATCATTTTTTTTAAAAATAAAAATACTCGTATACTATGAGTGCGTACCCGTGGCTTCCCAGTTAGCCGTATGTATTTCGAGCACGTATGTGGGCCCCATTATTCCTATATACAACTCATGGTCACTTGTATTCCACCTCTTGTGTGAATGACCTAGAGTCTATTTACATTTCTTTCTAGGATTCGTCCGTTGTGCATCCCAGTTTGCATAATCGTGACGAATCCCCTTGTATTCTCGTTGAGCGTAGAGAGGAGCTCGCGACCAACATTACTTGTATATGAATAGATGGAAGTCTGTTTGCAATTCTATGACACGTAGATTTTAATTTACGTGTCAAAGTGTGTTTTATTTTTTGCCCCAAAACTTCAATTGCATGAAACATATACTAGAGGGGCTTGAACTTATTTTCCTTGTGCACACTCTTTTTTAGTATAAAGTAATAAATTTTAATCATAAAATTCCACCCAAATACCCTTAGTTGCGAAGTAGAGGCCGATCTCAAGATCAGGCGGTTGTCGAGTGCCTAACACCTTCCCAAACCGTACCAGGATTCCCTTACAAAGAATCTCTCTACGTAGACCAGACTAGTCAGAAGATCGCCAAGTTTTCCATTAAAACAAAATGATTTTCCAAAACCGGGTCCTGATTCCCAGATTAATCAGGTGGCGACTCCATAAGTATAATAGACGATTCCACCCTCAGTTAGAAATACGAGAAACTGTTTCTCTTTGGTCATTCGCAGTCGAAGGGAAAAGTTTTTTCGTGGATCTTACAGTTGGCGACTCTACTGGGAATTGCAGGAATCCGACTCGAAAAATGACTAAGGGTATTTCTTTAGAATTTTATGGTTACATACTTCTTGTGTTGACACACACACTGCATGCGCCCATTTATTTTGCACTTGCATCCTCTTTACTCTCTCTTGATCCTATCAGAACTAGTGAAACCTGTGACTGAGTAGGTATCGTCCCGACCAAGCGGTCGTATGGGAATAACAGTCGAAAAGCACAACCTTAGCACGTACCGAAGACCAGCTTCGTGCTGCGAGGTATATCGCTAAGGGCTCTAACCACCCAACTAGAGTCTAATTGAGCCTTCAGCATGGATTCATGCAACCACAATAGATTGTATCTTTAGGATAACCCAGAGGACTGCATACATGCTCCACAAATCCCGAGGCATGACTCACTACGACCTTCTTATGTTTCTAACAGAGTTCTTTTGGCTAAAATAAATAGGTTCTAGGTACCCGGAGTAGTAACCAAGGGAAAACGCGTAAAAAGAGTTTGTGCTAGACAGTCAAGAAGGCTGGAACGGGTTGAGAGTTCATCGAACACAGGGTCAGAATTCAGTCTCAGTGTGCATAGTGAAAACATGTCGGACCAGATAGATGATGGTGGTAGGATGACAGAAATGGAAAGAATGCTCAGAGTATGTTTAGAGAAGATCCTGAAAGAAAACCTAGGGCCGACTATCAAGAGGATAGTGTCTGAGAAAGTGGCCTACAACAACCAACATCAAGAGAACACGTCTGCTCCTTTGGGTCACACCGAGAAAGCACAAAGCTCAGCTACAAATATGAAAACCAAGGAGGCTGCTCGTACGCACTATCAAGAGCCTGGAAAAACTTATCAAGTACATGACTTTACTAATATTCCTCTGAAAGCCCAGTCAAAAAAGCACCTTCGCAATAATGTTTGTCAGATGACGATGAAGAGCTACGAGAAGAGTGGTATGCGAGACAGAAGGATAAGGCAATTCCTACCCAATGAGAAATGGTTGATGTCCAACAGAGGTTAAAACGCTTAGAAGGAGGGACTACTTATGATATCACATCTTGATATCAATACCAAGATGAAGAACTCCCACCCAGACTCAAGTACCCAGAAATGAAATAGTGTGATTGGACCAGATCAGCCAAAGCCCACATAATCATGTACATGGAAAACATGAGGTCGTTACACGTAAGTGATAGCTTGATGACCCATCTCTTCCAAAAGAGTCTAGTTAGAGACGATTTAGAATGGATAATCGGATTGGATCGATCCAAGTACCCAACATGGGTCCAGTTAGGGGATGCATTTATAAAGCACCTCACATATGTGACAGATAGTAGAGTTACCCGAAGACAGTTGCAAGCTCTGCAGCAATAGCCCGACGACTCATTCACTAACTTTGTGGCAAAATGGAGAATAAAAATTAGAAGCATGATTAAACGCCCTTCTGAGGGAGAGCAGATTTTTATCCTCAGAAAAAACTTGAGTCCAAAATATCAATCTGCTTTGAGTGTGGTTACACCGAAAAGAATTGAGAAATTCATTGAAGCTGCTACAAATGTAGAAGACTCAATGAAGAATGGGTACCAACAATGACTTCAGCCATAACTGATGCTAAGGGAAAGAAGAATGGTAAAGTGCATGTCAACCATGTCTCCTCTCACAACTCTCACAAGAAGCAACATGTCACAGCACAAGTCTCTCAAGAGAAAATACTAGTTCAGATCATAGCACAAGGTAACCAGCAAACACAAGGGAATAAACAACCTCAGGGGGAACTATCTTGCTCAAGACACCCGACAGAATTAAGGGGCCCCCAAACGGGGAGAACGTAGGGAATTTTCAAAATTAACCCACCTTATGAGTGCGCTTTTGCCCGAACTACTAGACGCAGGTTTGGTGACCCTTATAAGGCCAAAGCCAGCATCAAATCCCCCAATTTACTGGCATAATCCAAATGAGCACTGTCAATTCCACCAATCACCTGGTCATCTTACAGATAACTTTCCAGCCCTTCGTCATAAAATCCAAGATTTACTGGAACATGGGATAATTAATATGGTTGGTCAGCAATGACTCAGCTGAAATATCTTGCCAAGCTCCAATCACTTTTCCGGATTTAATAGCTAGAGGCAAGAAACGATTGGAGAAGCGGTGACCATCCAAACTAAAGAGATGGCTCAAAGCATAGAAAAAGCGCAAACTAGTAGAGTCATGAAGGCAGACGCATAAAAGAAAGATGTCTTATTTACGTTAGTGAAACCCCCCACTAAGGAGGTTACCTATAGTAATGGAGGATCTACTCAAACCTCTCATTGACTTATAGGAATGCATCAATCCCAAATCGCAGGATCACTTGTGGCAAGACCCCTTGAAGGTTGATGAAGACTGTCAAGAAGTACAGCACCAAACACGAGCAGGTAAAGCGTTCAAACCAGCACATTTAAGGTCAGACAACCCAGCGGCTGCAGTCAGAGCTCTTCTTTTTCAAGTCCTACAACAAAGACCAAGGGAACAAAAAGAAGAAGATGAATTGGTCGTTGAGCAGATGAAGCAAACAAAAGCGAACGTCTCAGTGTGGGGACTACTTGAGGCATCAACCAAGCACCGAAATGCAGTACTTGAAGTGTTGAACTCAATATAAGTTTTATGGCAATCACACCTGATGAATTAGTAGCAAAAATAGCCCCATGTCCGCATCATTCAGACCATATCATTTTTTGATGAAGACCTCCCAAAAGAAAGAGCAAGACGCAATCGAGCCTTAAACATCACCGTGGGCTGAAACCACTTGGTGGTACCAATAGTCCTCATCGACAATGGTTCGGGAGTAAATATCTATACCTTGCAAATGGCAAAACTTATAGACTTAACTGTTTCAGATATGGTCTTCAATGACGGGACGGTAAAAGGATTTGACAACGGTCGAAAATCTGTAATGGGAGAATTCACCACCTCGATACTAACAGGATGGGTACATACAGAAGTACATTTTTTAGTGATGGATATTGATGCAAATTTTAACATGTTACTGGGGCAACCCTGGTTGCACCAGCATAAAGCAGTATCATCAACTCTACACCAGAAAGTCAAGTTTCCATTCAAGGATCGGATGGTGGTCATCTTCGGGGACAATGATGAGACTGAAGATATCGCGGATCGAAATAGCAGGAATATTGTCCCAATAATCGAGGCTTAAAAATAGTTGTGCAACTTTGCTGAAGAGGAAGTCAACCTACTTATAAGAAGACCACCAATGCGATAGAAACTTCCGAGCAGGTTTGATCATAGAAATAGAAGAGTAGCATATCTTATGAAGACTCAAAGATTTTTCTCGGGATGGGGTTAGGAAAGAATCTGCATGGAAGGACTAAACCACTGAGTATCAAGAAGAAGGCGCAGGTAAAAGCCTTCGGATTGGGGTACCGATCAACAGAAGTGGAGATAACAAGGTCTAATGCCGAGAAGAGCAGGAGAGCACAAATCGAAAGCAAAGGGGACCGATATGTCACACCTGATATCGACTAGAGCAACCAAAATATCATGAGTGGTTCATCCACAAGGGGGAACATAACATTGCTCCGACAAGATTTCAGAAGGCCATATTCATCCGAAAAGACAAACCAGCTCCAGCACCCCAAGATGAGTCGGTGGATGAGACCCTGCTCGAAGGAGTAAGCAACTTGTTCGAAGGTGCTGATCTAGTAGAGATACCAGAGAAAGAGGTAGAGGAGCAAAGCCTCATAGGTATGCAACAAGTTTACACGATTTATGATGAGTCTTCCTTTAAACCTTATCCTCTTGTATGTCCAATTCATGATATTTCTGTGAGAACTAACCATGATGTAGGATCAGGAGCTGGAGAAGCATCTTCCAGCACCAAAAAAAAGAAAGAATTAGATGATCTGGAAAATGGGGTGCCCTCGTCTGAGGAGGGAGATTCATAAGCCCCGACAGACTGTCTGTTTTCTTTAGAAGTACCTTTATTTTCAAAAAACATTTTCGAGGAAATGTTTTTTAGACTTGACTTTGAGAATGACGATGATGAAGAATCCAGAGATGACCAGGAAGATTTTGCTCTAGAAGAAATTTTGAGTGAGATCCCCCAATCACTGGATAAGAATGAGGATAGGCCCGAGCCTATCGAGGAAGAGGTCGAATTGGTAAACCTTGGCTCAGAAGACCAACTTTAGATGGTCAAGATTAGCACCGCCTTATCCCAGATGAAAGAAGAGCGATGATTGAGTTATTGAGAGAGTATAAGGATAATTTTGCATGGTCTTATGAGGACATGCCGGAACTAGATACTGATATGGTAGTGCACGGATTGCCTACTTATCTAGATGCAAAGCCAATCAAGTGAAAACTCAGAAGACTAAGACCGAAATTAACCGTCAAAATCAAAGAAGAAATTATGAAGCAGCTGGACGCGAAATTTCTTGTCCAAGTCGATTATGTAGATTGGTTGGCTAACATTGTCCCGGTACCCAAGAAAGATGGGAAGTTCAGATGTGCATCGATTACAGGAATCTCAACAAAGCGAACCCTAAGGACGATTTTCTGCTGCCACACATTGACATATTAGTTGATAATGCCACCGACCACGGATTATTATCCTTTAAAGATGGGTTTTCAGGATATAACCAGTTCAAGATGGTAGAAGAGGATATGACAAAGACCTCCTTCATTACACTATGGAGAGTCTATTGCTACCGTGTAATGCCTTTTGGACTTAAAAATGCAGGGCCAACCTACCAGAAGGCTATGACCACCATCTTCCATGATATGATGTACAAAGAGATCGAGGTGTATGTTGACGATTTGATTGCAAAATCAGAAAGTAGAGAAGATCACATTCGAGACTTAACTAAGCTCTTTCGGCGTCTTCAAAAGTTCAAACTACAGCTTAATCTAAATCAGTGTGTATTCGGTGTGAATTTTAGGAAGTTGTTAGGGTTCATTGTTAATCACAGAGGCATCGAGGTGGATCCATCCAAAGTGAAAGTAATTACAGAAATGCCTCCACCTAGAAATGAAAAGAAGATCCGTGGTTTTTTGGGGAGGATTCAGTACATCAGTAGGTTCATTGCCCAGCTTACTCCAATTTGTGAGCCTATTTTGAAATTATTGAGAAAGGATACTCTGAAGATATGGAATGGGGAGTGTCAAGAAGCATTCGACAAAATCAAGAAGTACTTGACGAACCTGCCAATATTAGTCCCTCCAACTTCAGGAAAGCCTTTAATCATTTACATCACACTGATAGACACATCAATGGGTGTAGTGCTGGGACAGTATCATGAGGAAAGTGGTAAGGAAAGAGCCATATACTACATCAGCAAGACGTTGTCAGGATATGAAAAGAATTATTCAGCACTATAAAAGACATGCTTCGCACTAGTATAGGCTACCCAAAGGTTGAGACATTACATGTTGTCTCATTCTGTGCTACTGCTTTTAAGGATGGACCCTATCAAATACTTGTTCGAGAAGCCGCCACTTTCAGGAAGGACTGCAAGATTGCAGCTTCTATTGTCTGAATTCGATATCGCTTATGTCACCCAAAAGTCCATCAATGAAAATGCAATAGTTGACCATCTTGCAACCCATCCATTACTAAATAAAAGACAAGTAAATGTCGAGTTCCCGGACGAACACATTCTGACTACTGAGCCTGAAGATCAAGAAGATGAGCCATGACAGATGTTCTTTGACGGAGCCAGTAAGTAGGGGCAATTTTAATATCGTTGGATGGAACTTTGAATGCACCAACAACGGGGCAAAGTATGAGGCTTGCATAGCCGAGTTAAGAGTAGGTCGGGCCAACTCCATCCGGAGGTTGATGGTCTACAGAGACTCTCTCTAAATAATAAAGTAAATCTAAGGATAATAAAAGTAGAAACATGACGAATTAACTCGAAACAAGAACCAGTGTGCGAATGCTATTGCAGTGTTGGCATCTTGGATAAATGCGCCAGAGGGGATGACAATTCGACCAATCGAAGTAATTATGAAAGTTCAGGTTGCCTACTGTTATCAGGTGCAAGCAATGGATGAAGAAGATGGATTCGAATCTCGGCATTATGCCATAAATAAGTACATCAAGTGCCAGAAGTACCCCGAAGGTGCAAGCAGAAGGGACCGAAGATCCATCAGAGAGTGGGCTTCCCATTTTGTGCTATGTGGAGAAATCCTCTTTAAGAAATCTCTAAATGGCATGTTGCTAAGGTGTGTAAACCAAGAGAAATCCAAGAAGATCCTGGAACAAGCCGATGCAGGGGTATGTGGCTCTCACATGAATGGACGAATGCTAGCAAAGAAGATCCTCAAGTACAGATATTACTGGGCTAGTTTGGTAACGGACTACCACCGATTCGTGCTAAAATGCCATGAATGTTAGGTGCATGCAAATCTTATACATACTCCTCCATCACAATTGAACACTATGTCATTGCCTTGGCCTTTCTCAACATGGAGAATTAATATAGTCGAAAAGGTGAAACTATCATCATCTAGTGGTCACATCTTCATTATTGTGGCAATCGACTACTTCACGAAATGGGTAGAAGCTTTTTTTATGCAAAAGTACCAAGGGAGGTCCCACCATAAGGTTCATTCAAAATCACATCATTTACCGATATAGGGTTCCTTATGAGATCATCACTGATAACGGGACTAACTTCATCAGCTCAAAAGTGCGTCAATTGCTCGACCATTACAAGATTAAACACCAAAATTCATCACCTCATAGGCCACAGAAAAATAGAGTAGTAGAGGCTGCCAACAAGATATTGCTCAAAATTTTGAAAAAGATGATTGTGACCTACAAAGATTGGAACGAGAAGTTGCCATGTGCATTATGGGCATATCAAACTTCGATGCGCACACCAACTGGGACAACTCCTTTTTCACTCGTATATGGCATGGAGGTCGTACTCCTAATCGATATGGAAATCCCAACTTTTTGGGTACTTAAAGAAGGCAACAAGGATGAAGCCAAATGTATTCAATCTAGGGTAGATGAGTTGAAATTCATTGATGAAAATATAGTAAAAATAGCATGTCACTCACAAGCTTACCAGCAGAGGATAACTCACACCTTAAATAAGAAAGTTCGTCCAAGAGATCTTAAAGAAGGGAATCTAGTGCTCAAAGAAATTAGGCCGGTCCTACAGACTGATCTGAGGGGCAAGCTCAGGCCAAACTAGTAAGGCTCATTTATCATAAAGAAGATCATCCCCGGTAAGACTGTTCAATTGACAGATCATCCCCGGCAACACCAGGGGCTTATAAACAACGATCAACTCAAGAGATACTATGCTTGAGAAAACTGTTCAACTCATAAACTAGGGGCAAGTGAAGCCGACCGTGGCTCAAAACTATGGGCAATTCTTGGTCGACTATATAATCTCAAAAAAGACCCAATAGAGAGCTCATACCAACTAGAAGACAATTTGGCCCTCAAACCTTCCATTGTACATAGAAATTATTGCATTTTTCAAAAATGAAAAAAAATCAAAAAAAATCCCACCCCATGCTAGCGGCAGAGTCCAAAACCCCAAAAAATCAAATAATCCAAAAAAATAAAAGAATAAAATCAAATAATAAAAAAGACAACAAAAAATCAGATATCCAAAATCTCAATAAATCGAAAAAGTTTTAAAAATCCAAGCAAAAAATGTTAAAACCCCAAGTATATAAATAAGGGGTTTAGTGAATAGACTTTCAAATTTTGTACCTTTTATCCTTTCTTTCTAGCTTAACCTAAGCCACGCTACAACCTAAAAGTCTCCTAGGAGTCCTATGAGCAATATAAGTCCTTGGTAGGGAAAGAGTAGTGGTCTCCAAAAAATGTAGAAGATAAAGAATTCAAAAATAGAAAAATGTAGTGAGAAAAATCAAGATTTAAGAAAATTTGATCGTTGTTTGTGGGTTTTATGGTGTCAAGAAGAAGACAAGAGCGTAAAAGTGGTGCGAGTTATGAAGGACAGTGTAAGCTTTTGTAATCATCCCAACGCAGAGGAATCATGCCTTCAAAGGCAACAAGGTCAAAGCTACTTCCTAACCTTGGGCTAAGCCGGTGAAAATCTGGCTATGTGAGCAGAGTCTGATGAAGAAAGGAAGCATAAGAGGACTTATCCGAGAAAGATAAATGGCCTATCCACTCGAATCTAGCACTCCAGATCAATTATCATCGGTTACGTGTAGGTTGGGTATGATAACCAATTTCTTAATAAAAAGAAAAAGAAAATTGCTTTCAAATTTGTTTTCCCAAATGAATTTCAAAACCGCCAAAAAATGTTTTGTTTTTGAAAACCTTGTTTTTCGGGGAGCCGATGAGGACAAAACTATAGGATGCTATAGCTATGCTCTGCATAGTCTTAGTTAGGCAACTGAGGCAAATTCCCTAAGAAATAAACATATTTCATTTAAGTAAAGTTCAATAATGTGTGAGCCATTTACATAAAAGAATTTCCGTGTCAGTGCAAAAGTGAAAAAAGGACATGAAAATCACTCCTCAGAGGGACTCCTTGTGCGCTGACGAGTTCTCCTACTCGATTCACCTCTAGAGCATGAAACAGTCAGAGTCCCACCATCATCTTCTATGCCATCACCTGCCAGCTCACTCTTGAGGCAATCGTTTTCTTCTTGGAGCCCTACATTCGCCTGCCTATAGATGCGGAGGCTAGCCAAGTGGTTAGCACATTCTCCAACCAAATTTGATACAAGTATCTCCAGGCCACTTATTCACTAAAGGAGCTCTTGGAAATAAGGGTGGGCCACCTGAATCAGACAATTCTCAATTCGTGAAAAGATATGCAGAAACAACA
The DNA here is from genome assembly GCA_002174775.1 of Macleaya cordata. NCBI lineage: Eukaryota > Viridiplantae > Streptophyta > Magnoliopsida > Ranunculales > Papaveraceae > Macleaya > Macleaya cordata. The sequence continues at coordinate 232,769 of MVGT01001096.1, read as the reverse complement.
GGGGTAGAATAAGTTAAAACTTACAAAGGGGAATTCACTGTCAAGGAATACAGAATAATCAAAATCAGATTGAGGTATTGCAAGAAGGTAGGGATTGATGCTTCAAGGGAGGTTAACCGAGAGTTGCCGACCCAGCTGTCGGCCAAAGTTTAGGGGGCGCTCTGTGTAATTTGAGATACCAACCTCCCTCATCGGCGCAGGAGAACATGAAGCTCACCCCTTAGATGAACTATTTAAAACTTCGTCAAAACTTTCAAAACAGAAAGCCATAGCGAAATGTTGGAAAATAGCCACAAAGAAAGTTGAAGCTTAAAGAGCCTTTTAAGATGAGAGAGGTCCTTTCTCACAAAGTCGTTTAGCCTGTCAAGAGGTTGCAAAGAGAAACTGACATGGTACAGGTCCTCCAAGTCACCAAGCTGACAAAAGATTGTGCAAAAGCTCCAGAGTACGTAGCATTAAAGTCCAAAGGGGACAAAAGCGACAACATCGAAGTCTGGTCATTCCCCAATAAGCCAAGTTGAAGCGTAAAGCGACATTCGACTATTAAGAGTTAAGATCAGTCAATCAAAGTCAAAATCAATAGGTAGAAGCCAAAGTGGTCAAAAATAAGAAAGCCAAAATTCAAAATCAATACAAGAACAAGTTGTCCATAGCTTTCAAGTGAAGACTAAAGAGTTGAATGGTTGAGTGGTGTAAATGGTCTCCAATGCAGAGGTAAAGAAAGCCCAGATGATCTCGTCCTAAAAACCACCAATAATCAAAATTATTTTCAAAATTAATCTTATCACAATCACATGCCCAGTTGTGCACCTGTTTAGTGAGTAAACACCTAAGGAAGTGTCTAGTTATGACTTGGGATCTCGCGAGACCCACGTGGCACTAAGGACTAATGGAGTATACTTAGACGACCAAGGCAATCGGCCACCTAGTTAGGTTTCCAATTCACCGACCACGTCCATTTAATGCCAACAGAGTGCGTTAGGCAGAAGTCAGAGAAATACACGCTTTCTGTGGAGGCACTCGGGAGCAAAAATTTAGTGTCACAGCTCCGCCATTCAGTTGCAAAGAACCTCTGACGAAGATGGGCAAACTGTAGACACAAATTTTCACCCCCAAGTGCTAAAAATCCAAAATTTGGTGTGTACTGCGAGGTCTAGGCTTCAACCACCTCTAATTCGACCCAATCAATCATTGCACCAACTCAATTAAGCCTTCCCCCAACTCAATTTTGCCCAATTTGGCCTAAACCGGGCCTAATTGAACGAATCATGTGAAAACCCTCAAAATTTTGACCCTAGTTGACTTTAATTGGACCACATCAAGGTTTATTGACCCTTGGATCAACTCAATTGGGTCCTCACTTGACTCAATTTAACTTTATTAAGTTCAATTTTGCTCAAAATTGAGCCTAATTGAAGGATCGAGTGGAAATCCCCAAAATTGTTCCTAATTTAGCCTTAATTTGGCCACTTTAGGGTTCCCCAGGCTTAATTAAAATTTAATTAGTCCTTAATTAATGTTTAAGATCAAGAAATTTTAAAAATGTGGGAGAAATTGGACTTAATTTGAGCTTAAAATCAAAATTAGAACGAGAATTGGAGTTAGAATGATTTTAGAACCAATTTTAAAGGAGGTAGAACCGTTGGAATATTCCTTGGAATATCCAAACGGCCTTTGGTCAGCCATTTTGGCTAAACCGTTAGATCTAAACAGATCTAACAGTTCGTACAAAATGGTCAACCGTGAGCCATTTTGTGCCAGTCATTAGATCTGATCAGATCTAACGGTAGAGATAAAAAATGCCCTAAAAACCACTACAAGAAAAAAACGTTTTTTAAAAACATTGTAAAAACTTAGAATTTTTACAACTTTTGTAATAAAACCAATGTAAAATGTTCGTGATGACAACTTTTTATTTTAAAACATCAGAAATTACATTTTTTTTACAATGTTTCATGACAAACGTTGTAAACTCCTATATTTTACAACATTTCCTCGATGTTGTAAAATATTTGTTTTTAACAACGTTTTTTTAATATAGTAAAAATATCTATCTTTTACGATGTTTCGTAAACATTGTAAAATACCTATAGATAACGACGTTTATACAACGTTGTAAGCTATTATTTTTTATCATGTTTCGCCAACGTTGTTAAATCATTCACCATTTACCACAATCATTAAACATCGTTAAATATTATCCTTTGTACAATTTACATTTATTTTATTTTTAATAAACAACTTTAATTTAATGTAAATTTGCATAAACAAACTCAAAATGTTATCATTAAAAAACTTTTATATTACCCCTAAAAATTATGGTTGAAAATCTAATAGTTAATGGATGGCTAAAAATTTCACCATGTTGAAGACGGAGTTAGAAGTTGTAGAATGATCGTAAGATTTACGGTGAAGATAATCAGCTCTGCTTTGATCATCTCCATGTAGGTCCCACAAGTCACGTGGTCAGCACAATGGCATGACACAAGGGCATGGCACCTAGTCATGGCATAAAGGGCATGGCACAATGGCAAGGCACACGGCACTTCACATTGGCATGGCACTTAGTTGTGGCATGACACGTAAATGACACAACACTAGTAATGGAACTGGTCATGGCCCGATGGCACGACACTTGGGTCATTGCACCTGGTCATGGCACAAGGGCATGGAGTTTGTCATGGCACAGTGGCACAACACTTGGTCATTGTTCTTGGTTAAGGTACTGATCATGACAGAAGAGCATGGCAATGCTATGGCATAAGGGCACAAGGGCACAACACGTACAATAACATGGCACAAGGGCATGGGACTAGTCATAACACAATGGCATAGAACTAGTCTGGGCACAATGGCATGCATGACATTTGGTCATTGCACTTGGTCATGGCACAAGGGTATATGTCACTTATCGTGGGACAAGGGTATATCTCACTTGGTTAATCCAAAATTAACCTAGATGAAATTTATCTTCATGGTGAAAGAGAGAAAACTATACAAGTTAAAAAAAAAATACATAGTTAGAGTAACAATAAAATGAATCTTTTTTTTTTAAAACTTCTGACCTTATTAAATAATGGTTTAAACCATGGACGACTCATAAATCATCTAATTTTTTATTGTGGTTAGAATTTATAGAAAGATGTGGATTTTAGTTGAGGATGATCTAAGTGGTAAGGAAATCATCTTTATAAAAAAAATCAGCGCTAGGATCATCTCCATATGGTCCTACAAAATTTTTGTATTAAACTAGCTAAAACATATAAGTTATAAAGTCTAAAAAACCAACGACCCCTTCTCTTATTTTTTAAGCTCTCGCTCACTTTTTTTTGTTTGTTCGTGGGTACATAGCTTCCGCTCACTTCAGCTGAACCTTTTTTAAATTTTTCAGAAACCCGCGTCATTCAAACCTCCCTCTCTCTGTTCTTAAAATAAATAAAAAAACTCTTCCCTCTCTTTCCTATCTAAAAAACAAAAAATGCCCTAGCCACTCTCGGGTCGTTTATCTTTATCACTCTCTTTCTCGCCCTCTCTCGTTCACGTTTTCTACTGCTCAATCGCTACCACCACGCCACCACAACCCAAGCATCACCACCATCAAAGGTAGAAAATTGAGAATGGTTTTATGTTGAAAAAAAATGCAGAGAAGGGCAATGTTCTACCATTGTACATACCCTTTCTCTAATAACATTCTCCCTAACTTGTTTTTATTTCCAACAAAACCCCATATATTATTTCTCTCTACTTTATTTTTTTCAGTTTCTCTTTCCTGTGCCCTAGGCTTTCCTAAATGCTACCTCGCTTCGAGAGGACCAGGCCTATACAGGACCTAACTATGTTTGCACACGTGCCAAACAAGTTATTTAAGCATACATCAAACTTATGGAAGTATCTTACACATTATCTATGTGTCCACAATCTCTCATCATCATGGAAATAGTTCTCAATAAGT
>MVGT01001096.1:197284-218882 GCA_002174775.1 Macleaya cordata | reverse complement strand
ATATAGAAAAAACAATTAACATTATTTATTGTAAAAACGAAAACAACATTTCATTAATTAACATATACTCAAAATCTGTGTACTATATAAAATAAACAATTAGCATTGTTTATTGTAAAAAGGAAAACAACATTCATTAATTTAACATATACTCCATCTCCATCTGACGGGCTTTATAAAATTAACAATTAAACTGGTTATTAGTATATTATACTTGAGCCTCATACTTTAATATAACAATGTTATTGGCACGATGTATACTATTATACTTAAGCCTCATCCTTTAATCTAGTTATCAGTATATTATACTTCAGCCTCATACTTTAATATGACAATGTTATCGGCATGCAGTAAGTCAGTAGCATTATAAAATAAGTTAGGGTTTTTTTAGCTATTCAATAACTCTTAAAAAGTGGCTATGGAATTTAACCCTAAAATCCAAAACACAACAGATAAAAAAGGAGGCTGAGAACGAACAAGAGAATAGTGAGAGAAAGAGAGACAGAGACCAATTCCTACAAATCGAAACCTACTGCGATCTGCTGCTCTGGATCTTGCGATTTGATGCCGATTATTTCTGGATCTACTTCGTCTTCCTCTTTTTCATCCGTCTGCAACTCTCCTTCAACTCTTCTTCTCTATTTTTAGGGTTTCAAGTTGCTCTCCCAATTCGTCTGTTTCTAAGGTTTGAAAGGGATGATTACAGAGAGAGTAATTTGTTTTTGATTTGGGCCTTTCGATTTCAACCGTAGGATTAGTAGTTGATGTGATGGTGGGTTTGAGATTCGCGCCTAAAAACAGATAAGGAAAAAAAAAATTCGTTTGAAAATTTCAAAAAATCGAAATTAGTGGGATGACGTGGCAAAACTCCTGCGCATATTTTGAGGAGGACATGTCAGCGACACGTCAAGAGTTACAGACACGTCAGTTGTCGGTCTCAAATCCGGTGTTACGCTAGCAATACCCCTTCATAATAACTTTTCTTTCATTTTGTCTTTTGTAAGTTTTTAGGGACAGGAATGTGATCTTGCAGGGACCAAGAGTAGGAGATTATGGAGCTTACTCCACATGGATGGATTAACTGCATGAATGCAAAAAAAGTGTTGAACTTTTACATTGTTGTATCATCCCAAAAATCTTCATTTGCATTTTCATTTTTTTTTTCCTTACACACTAAGTTTGTGAACCACTTAGATGGAATTAAATTATTTTTTTCGATTATATGGTTAATGTATATAAATGAAAACCGAAATAACATTGCGAATAAATGTTATTTATGTGTTTCAAAGGTGCCTATGACTGCTTCTTGGTAATGCAATTTTTATATCTTGATTACAATTTTTTTTTAAATGAAAATAAATTCAACAACGTCTACAAAACGTTGTAACTAGACTTTTAACAAAACGTTTAATTATTATTGTTTAAACGAACTTTCACAACATTGCATAAATGTGGTAGAATAATCTAATATAACTATTATTAATTGTTGTAAAAACTGATGATTGCAATGTTTAAATATCGTTGTTAATGTATTATTAGCAACATACAGAATCATTGTTAAAAATATTATTTACAACATTTCAGAATTATTGTTAAAAAGTTAAAAGACAATGTCAAACAAATGGTGTTAAAATTATAAAACAATTGCAAAAAGATATATTTACAACGTCTGGTGCAACGTTAGACAAACGTTGTAAAATATATCCTACTTTTTACATCGTCCCAATATCACAACATTTGCCAAAACGTTGTAAATTAGTTTTAACAACGTTTTTTCCAACGTTGTAATAGGGGTTTTTTCTTGTAGTGAACCCTAATTTCTACCCTTTTTTCACCTAATTTTTGTGATCTCTCTCATCCACTGTCACCCCATAACCCTAATCTTGTTTACACTCCACCAACCCCTTTTTTCTATAAATAGAGGAGATCTCTAGCATTTAGGAAAGGCATTGAATAGATCCCAAGGGAGAGCATTGAATAGTTTTCATTTGAGAAGCATTCAATAGATTAAATTAGATACATTTAATAGCTAGTTTTTATTTTGAACTTGAATGAGATTCAAGTAAAAAAGAAGAGAAGTATATCTAGTGTAAGAATGTTGGAGAGTGTTTGTCTATTTTGAGTGAAAATTTACTTTCATTTAAGGGGTAGGGATTAGGTGATAACAAATCCATTTTCATTAGATCTTAACCCTACACCGCACCTTTACCTTTCATCCATCATCACCCACATCACTCATCTTAATCTAAACCTTCCATTTTTCAAACCTCACTCATAATAGGAAGAACTCAAACTAATTGAGTTTTCTTGTCATTTTGAGGTTGGTTTAGAGAGAGAGTTAGTAGTAAATTACTTTGCTTTTCAAAAGAAAACAGTTTTTTTTTATTTACCATCAACAAAAAAAAAATCATCGCTTGATGGAGGTTTGATCAAAAGGATTTTCTTCACTCTCTCACTGGTGGATCTTAAGCAAAATAGGTAGGTGATCATCACCCCCTTGTTACTTGTGTAAAGATTCCCTTTCTTTCTTTAAGTGTTGTATTATATAGTTTAAAAAAAAAAAAGTGAATAAATGTTGTCATTTCATGAATCTAACTTCATTGCTTTGTTTTGATGTATTAATTAGTTACTTTTTTTAGAATAAATATAACATTGTTAATAATCTTTGTCAATATTTGTCATATATGAATATTTAAGCATCATTTTAGATAAATACTAGTTTAAATAATGTTCCATATGTCATAAAATAAAAAGGTGGTGTGTTTAGCCTCTTAAATGATTTTTCATCATGAAATAATGTCTTGTTTCACATGAAATACATGTTTAGTGCCAAAAATAACATATTTAGTAAGAATATCAATCAATAACTATGTTATTAAACATATTGGAGTGAATGGATGATTTTCAAGTTACTACACCACAAAAAATAAGTAAAAAAAAGTGCTGGAATATTTTAATATAAGCATGAAATGAAAATATAGCCTTATAGATCATAAAAATACACAAATGGGCTCAAGAATGAGTAAAAAAGGTTTTATAATGAAGAAGTTATGATAGTTTGAATGTATGCTTTAAATGTGTTCGATGAAATGCCTAAGTGAATGTTTGATGCGTAGAAATGCTTATTTTACTAATTTCACATTAATACATTTTTTTGCTTGTTTAAATTCAAGTATATCAACTTTAGTTTTAGGTGAAACCCTAAGGTTTACATTAGAAACTTGTCACTTTTGATGGTGTGTCTTAGAAATCAACCAATAATGAGAATAAAACTTCAAATAAGCTTTATGAGCTTGGCAAACCCATTCTCAAGAGAGCCCACTCTACATTTTGTGGGGCGTTGGACTTGTTTCGTGAGATTTAAACTCATTTCTTTGAATTGGGTTTCATAAAACCATTTTCTTGTGTGGACCTAGTAAGAGCACATCTTGACTTAAGCCCACCTTTCTCTTTTGGGCTTGGAAATGCCTAAACTCTAATTCAAAATCCTAACCAATCAAATAAAATTGAACTAGGTTTCTCTCTCTTAGATTAGTTAATCTAAGTTAGGCTCTTTAGTTTAAGAAATGCATTAGCTCTAGTTTTGTGTGTTAATTTTGAGATTAGGCTAGGAATTCACCTAAACTCGTCGAAATGTGACCACCATAGACTAGCACTCCTAAGTGTGGCATGCATGCCTATGCCACGTTGATGGTCTTGCACACTCGATTAGTTGGGTTAATTCTTAGACTAACCCCACCTTTGCAATAATCAAGATTTTCAAAACAAAGAAGAGAAACGAAGGTCTTCTACTAATCAAAGCATTTTGCATTATATTTTGGATCATGCTTAATACTAGGGATTAGAAATCTTAGTTAGGACTCTAGATCTTCCCTAAAGCGTATCACATAATCATTTTGCGTTAGATTTTAGATCATGCTTAACGCAAGGGATTAGAAATCCTAGTTAGGACTCTAGAGCTTCACTAAAGCATATCATTTTAGCATTTTGCATTAGATTTTGGATCATGCTTAACGCTAGGGATTAGAAATCCTAGTTAGGTCTCTAGATCTTCCCTAAAGTATATTATTTAATCATTTTGCATTAGATTTTAGATCATGCTTAACGCTAGGATTAGAAATCTTAATTAGGATTATAGATTTTCCCTAAAGCATATTATTTAATTAATATTTGCATTAGTATTTGGATCATGCTTAATGTTAGGGATTAGAAATCCTAGTTAGGACTCTAGATTTTTCCTAAAGCATATCACCTAATCAACACTCGCATTAGAGTTTGGATCATGCTTAATGTTGGGGATTAGAAACTCTTAAAATTTAGGACTTCTGGATCTTCTCTAAATCATATCATCAGCATTTGCATTAGAATTTGGATCATGCTTAACACTAGGGATTAGAAATCCTAGTTAGGACTCTAGATCTTCCCTAAAGCATGTCACTTAGTCGAAGCATTTGCATCTGAAATTTAGATTATGTTTAACGCTAAGGATTAGAAATTCTAGCTAGGACTTCTAGATCTTCCCTTAGGCATGTCATTCATTTTTTTTCAAAGAAAGAGTATCCCGTTGCCACGTGCATCCCAATTTACACGTGTCTCCGAAGAAATCCCAGTTGGGTCACGAGCATAACTGATTTGTGCGTGTCTTCGTTCTTTTTCAAAATGAAAATACTCGTATACTATGAGTGTGTACCCATGGCTTCCCAGTTAGCCACATGTATTTCGAGCACGTATGTGGGCCTTCAGTATTCCAATATACAACTAATGGTCACGTGTATTACACCTCTTGTGTGAATGACCCAGAGTCCATTTACACTTCTTTGTAGGATTCGTCCGTTATGCATCCCAGTTTGCATTATCCTGACGAATCCCCTTGTGTTCTCATTGGCCGTGGAGAGGAGTTCGCGACCAACATTGCTTGTATGTGAATAGACGGAAGGCTGATTGCAATTCCGCGACACGTAGAATTCAATTTACGTGTCAGAGTACTTTTTATTTTTTGCCCCAAAACCTCAATTGCATGAAACATATACTAGAGGGGTTTGACCTTATTTTCCTTGTACACACTATTTTTTAGTGTAAAGTAATAAATTTTAATCAGGAAATTCCACCCAAACACCCTTAGATGCAAAGTAGAGGCCGATCTCACGATCGGGCGGTTGTCAGGTGCCTAACACCGTCCCGACCCATACCAGGATTCCCTTACCAAGAATCTCTCTACGTAGACTAGACTAGTCGGAAGATCGCCAAGTTTTCTGTTAAAACAAAATGATTTTCTAAAACCGGGTCCTGATTCCCAGATTAATCAGGTGGCGACTCCATAAGTATAATAGACGATTCAACCCCCAGTTAGGAATACGAGAAACCATTTCTTATCGGTCGTTCACGGTCAAAGGAAAAAGTTTTTTCTCAGATCCTACAAGCATTATTATATTTAAGGTGTACTTCATATTAGTCATTAGAAGATGAGTTAAGGACACTGCGGGCTATATGTGATATAAGGTCTGATTTTGTGAAAGTGTTTTGCAAATCATCATTCTAAAAAAATTAACCCATTCCAAGACCTTAAAATATAAATAATTTTAGATGTTTTTTGTACTGTTGATTTTCAATCAACTTTAGATGGGGATAGGATTTTAGAATGGGCTGATTTTCAGTGAAGATGATCTGCATAGTGAGGAGAATATCATTACCAAAAATCAGCACTTGGTTCATCTTTAGGTAGCCCCACGGGCTTGAGTAACTCTGCAGTTGTTAGGTCTAATCTGTGTGGACTTGAAATAATTACTAAAATTATTCCTAGTAACAGAATTTATACAAAATAAATTCAAATTAAAAAGAAGGAAGAATTTATACGCAATAAATTTTTACAAAGGGAAGAATAGAATTTATACGAAATAAATTCTAATAGAGAAGAAGAAAGAGAATAGAAATGTAACTTACTGTTATCAAAGAAGGAAATAGACTGAGGCTTGCTGAAGTAATTTCCTTAAGACAATATTACCACCCCTGCAATGGCGCAAACAGTAATTGGATGGAAGTATCCCAAGATACAACAGTCTTTCACTTACACTAATCTGCACAGAAATAGTGAAGCCTATGCAAACTGAACAAGAATATTCTTCGACAGAGAGAAGGAAGAATTATTGCCCTTAAAATTAATTGTGTTTTTAACGGGCTAGGTTTGAACACAATTTATAGGCAATGAAATGTTTGTTCGCAACAGACACATGCGTTTGGAAAAATTAACGTTGAAATGTATTTGAACACATTCGTGACTTAAAGAATGGGTTTTGTTAACAGTCACAATGATTGGGTTTTATTAACAGACTCAATGATTGGGTTTTGTAACAGACTCAATGAACCCTTTCAAATAAGTTAATTATCGGTCCAAAGGGGACCATCCATAGTATCCATCCAAATGATACTTTTGAGACTTAATTTCCAATTCAAACTAAATTGATTTTAGCAACCAATGGGACCCACTTATAATACATATATTAAAAATTATATTGAAAAAATTAGATTTTCCAAGAATCCACCACATGAATGGAAATAGTCGAAAATACACATAAGACACGAAAAAGTCGAAGAGTACAATTGAAACAATATTGCATTAAGATAGATAGTTTACACTTTGAACCTTCCCTAGTAAAAGTTTATCGGATTTACTTGGCCAATCAGTGAAATATTTCATCTTGAACTATCAGCTGTTAATGGTAAACCAAAAATTAAACTATACACAACATTGTTTCTATTCAAATTCAGTTTTCAGTTGTGTTCATTTTGGTCCTGAACAATTTTTGGTTCTGCGAGTGCTACTAGAGAATTAGCCTTATAGAATTCTCATAGAGCAGACCCAGCTCTCACTTACATAGGTGACCACATCCTATAAAAGGTATCATATTGTACCCCACTTGTGTTTAACAAGATATAGGCGTCATTAAAAGCATAGCTTATCCTATTCTGTCGTTGTAGGTTGTCCTTGTTGCATCATAGGAATGGAAAATTAATTTACACTCAAGTGCTCATAATTGAGTTACTCATAACTAGTTGTCCTATTGAACTTAGAACGTGGGATCTCCAGTCGCTACGTTAGGTTTCCATATAAGGTAACTCGTTGAATTTTAGGCTTTTAAACCCATTCCTCTCGATGCGCAATCTATTCTCTCTCTAGATAATCTTTTCGTAAATGGATCTGCAAGGTTATCTTTTGATTTCACAAAATCAATGGAAATAATTCCATTAGAGAGCAACTGCCTCACGGTATTATGTCTACGACGTATATGTCGTGATTTATCGTTATACATAAAATGTTGTGCTAACGCTGCTTGGTTGTCACAATGTATACATATGGCCGGCACAGGTTGAGGCCATAATGGTATATCTTCTAAAAATTGTTGAAGCCACTCTGCTTCTTCACCAGCTTTATCTAATGCTATAAACTCGGATTCCATAGTGGATCTTGCTATACACGTTTATTTAGAAGACTTCCATGAGACCGCAGCACCTCCCAAGGTAAAAACATATCCACTAGTTGAATTTGACTCATTTGAGTTAGATATCCAATTGGCATCACTATATCCCTCAAGTACACCTGGATATTTCTTATAATGTAATGCATAATCAGTGGTATTTTATTAAATACCCTAATACTCTGAGTAAAGTTTCCCAGTGACGCTTTCCTGGGTTACTTGTATATTTGCTCAACTTGTTGACAAAATAGGCAATATCTGGTCTTGTACAGTTCATGATATACATTAAACTGCCTATTATACGAGAATACTCCAACTGGGATATACTAAGACCAGTATTCTTATGTAATAAAAGGGACGGAATAAAAGGATTAGATGTTCCTTTAATTCTATGTTCTTTAAACCTTTCTATTAGTTTCTCAATATAGTGTGTTTGAGATAATGCAATCCCATCAGATGATTTAGTTATTTTAATGCCCAAAATAACATCTACCTCACCAAGGTCTTTCATATCAAAATTATTTGTAAGCATCCTTTTCGTGGACTTAATAACTTCTATATTAGTCCCAAATATAAGTATGTCATCTACATATAGACAAATGATTACACATGTTTTTTTAAATTTTTTGTAATAGACACACTTGTCACATTCATTGATTTGAAAACCATTTCTGATCATAACATCATCAAATTTTTCGTGCCATTATTTTGGAGCTTGTTTGAGTTCATAGAGGGATCTAACAAGTTTATAAACTTTATGTTATTGTCCCTTAACTCGAAACCCTTCTGGTTGTTCCATATAGATTTCTTCGTTTAATTCACCATTTAAAAATGCAGTTTTTATATCCATTTGATGTATTTCTAGATTATATATAGCTGTTATGGCTATTAACATCCTGATTGATGTTATTCTAGTCATTGGTGAGTAAGTGTCAAAATAATCTAGTCCCTCCTTCTAACGATATCCTTTAGCTACTACTAGCTTTATATTTGTCAATAGAACCATCAGGTTTTATTTTCTTTTTAAAAATCTATTTGCATCCTACTGGTTTATTTCCCGGAGGGAGAATTACCAATTCCCAAGTATGATTGCTTAAAATGGATTCTATCTCACTGTCTACTGCTTCCTTCCAAAAAGGTGCTTCAGGTGTAGACATTGCTTCGTTAAAAGTTTGAGGCTCACTTTCTAACATATAAGTTAAAAAGTCTGGCTAAAAGACTTAGAAATTTTAGTTCTTTTGGTCTTTCTTGGTTCTTCATCGACTGAAGAGTTTCGTTGTTCTTCACTTTTAGACATGCCATGTGTCCTTTTATGGGAAGTGCTAACGTGATCCTTTCTATGTGGAAACACATTCTAAAAAAATACAGCATTACGTGACTCTAAAATAGTGTTCACATGAATATCATTTATTTCATATTTAAATACTAAAAATCTGAATGCACTACTATTTGTTGCATATCTAATAAAATAGTAGTCATCCATTTTTGGTCCAAGTTTTGTTCTCTTTGGTGGTGGAACAGAAACTTTGGCTAAACACCCCCACACTTTCAAGTATTTGTAGTTATGTTGTCTGCCTTTCCATAACTGATATGGAATACAATCTGTTTTCTTATGTGGAACTCTGTTTAAAATATGATTTGACATTAACAGAGCTTTCCTCCACAAGTAATCCGGTAGACTAGAATTTATAAGCATGATGTTAATCATATCTTTTAAAGTTATGTTCTTTCTCTCTGCAATTCCATTTTGTTACGGTGCATAAGATGCATTCGTTTGGTGTATTATTCCAAATTCTGCACATATTTGGGTTGATTCATATTCACCCCCTCTATCAGATCTAAGAATCTTGATTTTCTTATCTAATTGATTTTTAACTTCATTTTTGTACTTAACAAACATGTTTATTGCCTCAACTTTACTATTTAGTAAATACACATAGCAGTAACGAGTACAATTGTCAATAAATGTGACAAAATACTTTTTACCACTACGAGTTGGAAGTGACTTAAAGTCACATATGTCAGTATCTATTAGACCTAAAGGCTTAGTACACCTTTCAATTGACTGAAATGGTTTTTTAGCAAATTTTGCTTCTACACAAGTCTCGCACTTGTGAATATTTCCAATATCAAATTTAGGAATTAATCCTAAACTTGCCAACTTCTTCATCTTTTTAAAATTTACATGACCTAATCTATCATGCCATAAAAGTGGTGGCTCAAGTAATAAGAAGAAGATTCAACTTTATTAATAGCAGATTTGCCAATTACGGCTACATTTACCTTAAATAGGCCATCACACAAATAACCCTTACCCATATACATACCACCTTTGGTCAGTATAAACTTATCAGGCTCAAAGACCATCTTAAAACCCTTTTTGCTAAGAACAGACCTATAAATTAAATTCTTCATAATATCTGGTACATGGAGTACATCATTCAGAGTAACATCTTTTCTAGAAGTAAACTCAAAATTATTTTTTCTTGCCCTTCTACTACAGATGCAGAGGAATAGCCCATAGAAAGTTTTTCATTAGTATTTACTTTCTCATAGGTAGAGAACAAATCTCTACTTGAGCAGGTGTGGCGGGTAGCGCCGGTATCCACCCATCATTCTCTAGCATTACTGACTAGATTCATTTCTGAAACAACTATAGAGACCTGTAGATTTTCAACATCTATTGTTATGTCTTCAGTAACATTAGCCTGAGGAGTCTTGTCCTCCTTACGGTGTCTGCAATCTTTTGCAAGATGTCCTTTCTTCCAACAAATATAGCAGATTCCTTTGAACTTTTTGAAGCTTTTGCCTTTGGGTCCAAGGTTGGAATTATATGCCTTCCTTTTGTGAGAATTTTTGTTCTACTTTGAATTTTCTAGCACATGTGCCTTAGCATCAACGATACTGCGCTTGTCAATTCCTCTGTTGTCTTCCTCGATCTTAAACCTTATGATGAGGTCCTCCATATTCATATCTTTGCGTTTATGCTTCAGATAGTGCTTGAAATCCTTCCACGTTGGTAGGAGCTTTCCAATAATGGCAGCAACTTGGAAGGATTCATTAATGGCATGATCTTCTACATGAATATCATGTATTATAATTTGGAGTTCTTGGATTTGTTCAAGTACAGACTTATTATCTATCATTTTGTAGTCTATAAATTTTTCGACCACAAATTTTCTCAAACCAGCGTCTTCGGTATTGTACTTCTTTTCCAGAGCCTCCCACAAAAGTTTAGCAGTCTTTATAGGGCTATAAACTTTGTACAGCACTTCATCCAAAGAATTGAGTATGTAATTTTGGCACAAGAAGTTCGAGTGATTCCATTAATCGATGACAAGAAAAGTCTCCTTGTGAGATTCAACAGTATGCCCTTCTTGTGGCTTAGGAACTTCATCAATCAGAAACCTTGCCAGACCCAATGTTGTCAGGTAAAACAATATTTTACTTTGCCATGTTTTGAAGTCAACCCCTTTAAATTTCTTAGGTCGATCATGAGTTGTAACAACTCTAGGCGCATTAGTTACAACAGTATCCATTTCTGGTTAACCACACAAAAAATTAACAAAGTTAATATTGTCTTAAGATTGTTAGGTCTAATCTGTGTGGACTTGAAATAATTACTAAAATTATTCCTAGTAACAGAATCTGTACAAAATAAATTCAAATTAAAAAGAATGTAGAATTTATACGAAATAAATTCTTACAAAGGGAAGAATATAATTTATATGAAATAAATTCTAATAGAGAAGAAAAAGAAGACTAGAAATGTAACTTACTGTTATCAAAGAAGGAAATAGACTGAGGCTTGCTGAAGCAATTTTCTTAAGACAATATTACCACCCTGCAACGGTGCAAACAGTAATTAGATGGAAGTCTCTCAAGATACAATAGGCTTTCATTTACACTAATCTGCACAAAAATAGTGAAGCCTATGCGAACTAAACAAGAACACTCTTCGACAGAGAGAAGGAGAGAAGGAAGAATTATTGCTCTTAAAATTAATTGTGTTTTTAACTGGCTAGGTTTGAACACAATTTATAGGCAATGAAATGTCTGTTCGCAACAAACACATGCGTTTGGAAAAATTAACGTTGAAATTAGATTTTCCAACAACAGTCACAGGACCTAGGGTCATTCGATCCCTATTACACCATTTTTCTTGTCGGGCTCACATGGAGATGATCCAATAGCTAATTCAAAATAAAGATGTTCTCTTGATCACCATGTAGATCTTCATATTCAAAAATTAATTCATTCTAGAAATTCTAACCCTCTCAAATCATACCTTAAAAATTAAGCAAATTTTAAACATCTTTCTTGACCAATGTTCACTTGATCACCATGGGCACCACTTTGCCCTAAAACAAAGTCGTATAATATTGGTGAATAATGCTACTCGTATTGAAATTGGTTGACAAAAAGTTTGATTGAAAATCTTGTGGGTCCACATAGGTACGATCCAAGGGCTGAGGTTTTGTGAAGATGTTATTCTCACTATTTAGATCATCTTCACAAAAAATCAGTCCATTCTAAAACTTCTAACCCCATCAAAAATTGATAGAAATTCAAAGGTGAGGAATTCCAATCAACTTTTGATGGAGTTAGAAGTTTTAGAATGACCTGATTTTTTGATGGAGTTAGAAATTTTAGAATGACCTCATCCTTTGGATCATACCTATGTGGACCCCACAATATTTTCGGTCAAATTTTTTGTCAACCAATTTTAGGTACGTGTAGCATTATCCAATATTGGTGCAATAAGGCATGGTGCAATATCCCTCATGATCTAGTATCTTTTAGGTGGGAGAGCATAACTTTTACAACAAAAGTTTCATACTTAGTTCCTTCCAGTAGGCCCTCAAAACTGTTCCATCTGTAGTTTTCATGTCTGGTTTTGTACTTGTAAGTATAAACACAGTTACATACTTTTCAAAAAGAGAAGGAAAGAAAAAGAAAATATTGGACAACTATAAGATGCTCACCAACTACTTTTGTTTTGTATATCATGTTCTTTCTTTTTCTTTTTCATTTTTTTTTTATTTTGTTTTGTGTGAGAATTGACATTTGATAATAATGAATTGATAGTAAAGCATATATTCTTCTTTTGAATAAAAATAATTTTCCATTTCTTTAGGAATTTTTTTTTTCATATTTTCATGCTTTTTTTTTTTGCTTGAATTAATTCCTTTTCTTCAGCTTCATCTTCATCTTCAAGTAAAGCACCCAAGTCAAAAGACTCAAAACCAATCTCTAAAGCTGAAGATTTTCAATCCTCTTTCCAAATGTTAATGCAACTTTATATCTCTTCCTCTTTCCTTGTTTTAACAACGCTACATTCTTGTATATTATTATTATTATAAATTTTTAAAAGAGAAATTCTACACGAATGCAACAGCTACAAGCCTACAACACAAATGGGGTACTGCAATTTAATGATGTGTACACTCTAATTGACACCTTAACCTGACATGCTGGCATCATGCATGTGTCAGTGTATGCATATCAGACCAAGACGCCAATCAAAGCACAACACGTTCAGAAAGATAAAACCACCACCCTAGAATGCTCACTTTGACAATGTGAGTAAGAAAGGCTATAGATAGAAGAGAAGGGAATATGATGCCAAAAGCAAATAAAGCAGAGGAGAGCAAAAACAAAAACAAAAAAAACTTGAAGTATGCAAAATCACTATTACATGTATAGAGAACATGTATATATATATAAATGTTCATCCACCATTTGATAGACAAGAAGAGTCTCAAAACCTCTCTTTCAATACGTAATATCAATCCCTAATTAATTCTATTGTTACATCTCCGTTTCATCATTTCAAAATGCCGAATTCAGACCCACACGACGCCAGACAGATCAACGACCAAAACCAAAACCAAAACCCCCCTCCACCAGGTCCTCTCTCTCTCTCTCTCTCTCTCTCTCTCTCTCTCTCTCTCTCTCTCTCTCTCTCATGAACACACGCAATTATGCACAAACACCACACTTCAAACACAGTGGCAAATAGCCAAATCCGCACTTTTGTGTTTTGGTTTTTGGGATTATATTAGGTCTAATTGTTTTGTGATGTTTAATTTAATTAGGATACCCAAATGATGATCAGACTCAAACAAAGAAGAAGTGCTGTCCTCGCACCACCAAGAAAGGAGACAGAGGTTTCATCGAGGGATGGTAAGTCATATTCCTATGCATCCATCATCATCAAAACTTAATTAGTTCTTCTTTCTGCATCGATCTATAGTTTTTTCTTCTTTTTTTTCTTTCATGCATGTAAACTCCTACATGGACCTTTCTATGAACAACAAAACTAATTCGATTCGACGAAGCAAACTTCGTTTCTTTGATCCGATCCATCATCATCATTCGATCTTCCTCTTCCAACGTTGACTTTGACTTCTTCACAAGTGTTGTGTTGATATTTGATTTCATTGGTTTGTGCAGCTTGTTTGCTTTGTGTTGCTGTTGGATCTGTGAGGAGTGCTTCTGATGGAACTCAAGACTTGCTGTTTAAGGGTCAAGGATGGTGCAGGGTTCTCTTACTATTGCATACAAATTTGTTAGGATGTGGTTTGATGTTGGTAGTACTAGTGGATATATTTGTAAAAAAAATCATCTACTTTTCATAGATTTTGTTTGCTGAGTGATCTATTACTCCAAGTACAATTATGGAGTAGGTGAGTTTTGAATGTTTGCTATATTCATGTCATCCCTGTTTGTAAACTTTAAAATGACTAATATTAAAAATTGGTGTTGTTAAAAATACTGAGAATCATTTTTTGAAATTTTTCTAGTTCATGTTGGTCGACGAAATTCCAATTCGACCACCACTGTTGATTTGAAGATGTGGATCTATGTTTAGTAGTTCTACTATTGACCTGTAAAGAATGAACTCCCACAGTAGTTGCCCTAAGCAAAAATACCTATGAAACTCTGGGTTCTTCCTAATACTCAAATTTATTCATGTCTCATGTAGATTTACTGTCCTTAGTTTCTCTACATTTTGTTTTTCTTTTCTGATTGGTTCCAATGTTCTTAGTATTTGGATACTAGATGATAAATTTCATCATTTCAACAATGAACCTAAGCCTTCCACTGAGATTAAATTCTAACCTTCTGACAAATCTAAGGTGTACTAAAACAATTCTAGCTTTCCTAAAAATTTCATCAGAGATGCCTCTTTCTGTGTGTGTGTGGCTGGCTAAATTCAACATTAACATTTAAAGTATTTAGAGATCTTCTACGAAGAATAGAAAAGCAAACAATTCAATAGTTCCTACATCGGACCTTTTTAGCTTGCAGACGTGCTCCGTGCGACTTCCACCAACTTGAGAAACAGATCAGCAGAAAGTAAAACTTGGGCACATAAACTGCAAGCATCAAGCAAATTAGGTACACATGGGCAAAACACAGTCCTTGGATTATCTCCCCATAAAACCAGATTTCTCCATATCTCTCAGATTATCTCCTACATGAGCAAAACACAATCCATGATAATATTGCTCTGGTGCATCCATGGTTTTCTTATGTTAGGTAGGCGGTTAGGCTTAGGCCACAAAATGAATTGTAAACAGGATCATGTGCATTGTAAGTCGAGCAAAACTAAACCACATGGAATGAGAAATAAAGCAAAATTACTATAAAACTGAAACATAAGACAGCATCTTGTGTTGAAAGGACCTCATAGAATCAAAATTCAATGTTACAAGATAAAAACAAACATGAAATACCTGCTTCAAACTATACGAGTACATGGACATTGTACGACAGTGATGAAACTCGTAAAATGGTACATTAATTACCGGAGCTGTAGAATATCATCTTAATCTCTTCTCCGCCTCTTGTGTCGCCTGTCATCCCTTTCACTCTCAGAACTTGAGTCAGATTCTGATTCAGAACTCGAACCATCTGAACTGGAAGAACTTGAACTCCCAGATCCATCCTCCGATTCCGATACTGGTTTCTGTTGTTGCATAATGAGCCTAGGCATATTTTTCAAGTACTCACGCAGGTTCTCTGTGATGCCACCAAGCCCAATTGATGTAAAGAAATTAATAGAAAATCTGGTGTTTTTAGGATTATCCCTTGGGAAAATGGATTCGAAGGAGTCTTGCATAGTGGGATCTGTAAGCCGCTCATTCAGCAACCGGATTCCAAGGTGCTCGGACAATTCCTGCCATTACATATCATATTTTAATAAGGTTCAGTCTTGAAAAAATTGCTGAATTTCATTAGATTTTTTTTTTTTCAGTAAATGTTGCCACATAGTAAACTACATACGTACCTGGAATAGAATTTTTATAAAGATACGGGAAGATGATGTTGTATCCTCCTCTGTCAAGCGAATATAAGCCAGAACATGCCAAGGTAGGGCATCTGTGCCAAGTAAATGAGCAAAAAACTTGGCCACGTTACGCAGCTTATTAGTTTCAAGCCTATGGATCATTGAATACTGCTGCACAAAGCATTTCTCGAAATTCTCCTGGTGGATTTTGTTGATCATACAAAACCGCTGCCCCAAGAGACCATAATACCTAAGATAGGTTCTCTCCTGACTGCAGCACTCCAGCAGCATTATGCATAATTCCATCTGTAATACCCAAAACGAAAAAATCTTAAGCATAGCTCCAAGAAAATGTAAATGAGAAGCAATAATAATAGTTATGACAAGCAAAATAAGCATATGAAACAAAGGTAACAACGCAAGCAAAATAAATAAGAAGTCGCAGGAATTCCTTAGGAAACCCAAGAGTATTATATAAAAAAACGTTCGGTTAAACATACGAGAAATTGAACTAGGTCACTATTTTGCGCTATTGAATCTTAATCCATCATAAATGACAGATCTTAGAACCAATAAGATATGCCTCAAGGATGGTTTACTATCCTCAAACTGTGACGTTTTGCATGCAAGGATCAATCTTTTATGGATTCCAAAAATAAGATCTGTTAAACCTATAAAATATATCTACTGAATAAGGTGCAAACATTCTAATAAAGACACATGAAACAGGGTTCTTAATCAGTTGGAACATTTTATACACAGGACGGGTCCCACAACTCTGCATGTGTCAAAAGCTAATCAACTATACTGAGAAAAAGGATGACCCAAAGCAATTATTAGCAACAAATCAGCACACATTCCCAAATAATAACAGGCTTTTGGCACTATGCTGCCAGTCAAGCAATACGGGTATGTTTGGAAAGAAATAGTGAAAGAGTTGGGGTATAAGTCCATCAACCATGTAGAACTTAAAGAAAAACCTTAAAATTTTCTTTCTCTATTTTTTTCATGAAATACTAATACAACATCAAATAGTTGTATCCACAATATATAAAAATGCACCAAGTTCTCTACAGGAACAAAATTTAGACATCAAAGGTCTAATAGAACTTAATAAAATTCGTAAATTTGTAGAATTTCTGAAAAAGTATGAACCCAAGAGTAAAGCAATGCTACCAGTTAGAGCTTCCATTACTTACCTCTTGACCTGGCTCGAGTTTAATTTTTAGTAGCTTGTGACCAGCCTCCTCAAAGTCAACACTAGACATGATTGTGAGATAAATTGTCCTACGTAGATTCACAAGGTTCGTCTCTGTTTCATCCTTTATTTTCATCTGTTCCTCGTCCTCGTCCTCTTCATCAGATTCTTCGTCATCCTCATCATCCGAGGCTGCATCAGAGCCTGCTTCTTCCTCAGAAGAAGACTCGTCACCAAGTAGGTTCCGCTTTAACTCTTCATATCTCTTCTCATTCTCCAGAAATTGTGGATCCGGCTTGAAAATATCTGAATGATTACGAAAACATGTCAAATAAAAGAAAGAGCAATAAGAATGACTCGGAGAGGGCTATCTCACATCTGAATATAGATTGTGTTCCAATATACATTACCTAGAGCGGTCTCTGGATCTATCTCATCTTCAAGGGATAACTCATGGGTTAGCTGATCTTCTTGTTCCACAAGATCAAGATCCGAGCGGACAGCTGGGTAACCCTGCAAATGCGAGCAATTTTTCAGTTCATCATAAACTGGATAACGGATACATGAATAACAGAAGATACTCTACCAAAACTTCAAAGCTTAAAATCATACCTGAAATTTTGCTTTTCTTATTGCGAAGAGGCCTTCAATCAAAAATTGAACCCGTTTGTCTATTTCTCCCTCATGAAGTATTCCACGAAAGCGCTCAAAGATACCTTAGTAAATTCAGAACCAGAAAATAAGAGCTAATACTTTTTTCATAAAAATAAGAGCTAATACTAAACACGATAAAAGATGGTATATAACTGCACAGTAACTAGAGAATCAATAATCACTAGCATATATTTATATGATCAACCTATAGGCTTTTACAATTGAAAAGGAACATAACATTATGGGAGAAAGGCACAACGAAGTTTTTGTTTCACAAACATGATTATGGAAGCAAGGTTGGTTGAATCATAAAAGAAAAGAGAAAAATCATCCAGATAATTCATGCAAGCAAAAGCTGCAATGCACCAGACGTTTTAGAATACAATCACAAACATACTAGAAAAAGGGGAGAAAAAGGTTTGGTGAATTTAATCTAGTTGTGTATAACAAACAAACTCCTTCCTAGTACTGCTTCACAAAATGTGGGAGTCAGAGTAGCGACCCTTGATTCAAGAAACCTAGCCACCACTAGGCAATGGATGGATTCAGAAAGTCATGGCAAGTAGCAAAAACATTTCCCCGGTAAAACTTAAAACTTCTAATCTGGCGTTCTCAGTGCAATGCCTTGACTATCTTAATAATATTCATCAAATCTAACTTCCATTAATTTTTTTCCTTGGGACCAAATTTCTTTTCTTTTCTTTTCTTTTTTTTGTGCTCACAATCTACACTATGTTCTCCTTTTGATGCTTGATGGCCAAGGTAAACAGTACCAAAAATCAACTAGGTCGTGCTTGACCAATCTTGACTAGAAATATCTATTTATCATGAGGAAGAGGAGATTTATTAGTTCCACATGCTCTAAGAAAGGAATTATAAGTCGAATAACTACAAGTAAACCATGTTCTAGTTCCAAATCTGTTAAACCTTATAATTTGCAGTTTAGTTATGACACTAACTATGAGTAGCTAACTAGGAATTCAGGGAATCAAGAGATACAACTTAGAGTAAACCACCAAACCTAGAGAAAAGAAAATAATTTATCACTTTTAAGAAATGATTGTGAACATACCACAAAATTTTGTCCTATGTTGTCCATTGAATCTGGAGCCTAGTTGGATATATTTTCAATGGTCCTCACTCATGTAGAATTTTAATTACAAGTCTATCATACAGATTCAAAAAAAATTACTATTCTATTAATCACAAATTTATTTTACTAAAACCAACAGTTATGTATTAAAGCCAACTTCATACTCACCATGGAGCCCTTGCGGCGAAAGGTCCTGCAGAAGTGAACCACATTCTGTTACAAACCCAACAGCTACCTCAACACTGTCATCTGTAGGACTCTCCAATAGCACTGTGAGCAGCTCCAACGCAATAATCTCATGAGCAACCTGTTGGTTGACAAGATGGGCTATAAATTTGGTTGCAGCAAGTAATTGTGGTTTATCATTCCGCTTGTATGCTCTCTTGAGCTGCAACACAATCCTTCTCAAGAGAAGCTCACCCACTTCAGGGAACTTGGTGTTGACAACAGCACATAACGCAGCAAAGACATCTGTAAAACCCGGGGATGCCATCTGTGATTTCATGCAAGATCTGCAAAACAGACCTCTTCCTCTGATGAGGTTCTCTGCAAACAGTTCTGGGATTATATTCTTGATGTTAGTTGCATTGACTTTGTTCACAAGTCCATTTATACTCTTACGAAGAGCATCCCAAGTTAATCTCTGGTACTCAACACTGCTTTTATCTTGCACATCTTTCATCATTCGAGCTAACTTGAATGGCGGAATGTAAACTCCTCCACTCCTCCCCAAGTTTGCTGAATCAGTATTCATACTTCCCTCTGGCAATGTTGGTGGCTTTTGAGATTTGGCAGCTTCTGTTTTCTTTTCATCTCCCTTCTTGTCATTACCTTCCCTCACAGCCTTTTCTCTAGAGTGGCGATGCTGCTCTCGATCTTCATATCCATCCTTTTCTCGTCTCCTATTTCTATCATCACGATCCTCATCTTCACGTCGATTTCTATGCCTTCCATGTCTATCATCATCGTATTTTCTATCTCTTTCTCTTTCTGATTTTCTCTGCTTCTCGTCATCTGAATCCCGACGGGAATGTCGTTCCCTATCTTTGCGACCATCATCGTTTTCTTGATGCCTCCGGTGACTTTTGTGCCGGGCACTTCTATCTACATCCTCATCAGACTTGTTACCATCACTACGCGTCCTACGGTCCTTTTCTCTCTCTGAAAACTTCTCATCTTCATCAGGAGTTCGACGAGATTCCCTCCGCTCTTTATTATCACGTCTTTTCCTATCATCCCCTTTATGGTCTGAGGAAACCCTAAAATCCTCCAATTCGCCTTCTTCCCTATCTCTATTACCATGTCTCCTCCTATCATCCCCTTTCTGATCCAATGAAACCCTAGATTCCTTCACTTCGCTTTCTTCCCTATCGCTACGATCCCGTTTTTCACCATCACCATTGCGGCTATGCTTTTCAAGTCGCTGGATTTTATTCTTCGATCGATTCCTTTCTTCTTCATCATCATCGTCAGATTCAGACAAGTCTCTCTCTTCTCTGTGATTACGATGGCGATGTCTAGACCTAGATTCCTCCTTACTACTCCTATGATAATCTTTCCTTTCCTTGTGTTCTTCAACTGATAATTCTTCATCACTATCATGTATATCGTATTTGCTCACCATCTCCACTAATCTCCTCTAATTGAAGTTTTAGCTTCAGAACTTTCTAAAAAGGAAAAAAGTAAACGAATACGAAGAACAGAAAACACGAAGTAAGAGGTTAGGGTTAGCGTTAGGGTTTAAGGTTACCTGATTTACAAACAGCGAAAGAACAGAAAGAAAAACTTTTGAACTCACCGGCTGTTGATCGAAATCTAGCAAAGATGTTGTATTTGAGATGAGGAAGAAAATGGGTGAAAAAAATAAAAGGGAGATATCAAGAGGGAAATAGATTGAGAGACGGATTTATGAAGTTTTGAGAATTTGGGTGGGTTTAGTGAATTTGATAATAAAATTGGGTGCATCAGTGAATTTGGGTGGAAAGAGCAAAATTTTGGGTGAGAATATCTGGGCCTTTAATATTTGGTGGGCTTCGTTTTCAAGTTCAGTTGGGCATCTCTTGGAATCTGCATTTGGTGTTACCAACAATTTTGCCTATCTACACATTTTTATCTCCACCCAATGAAGAATTATTGGTACTTAAACCAGAGCGCAGAGTGGGAGTTGGAGCGTGGTTAGAAGCAGGAGCATAAGGTTTTGAAGCGAGAACATCATCGTTATACTATGGTTCTGGTTATTAAGATTGGCACTAGTCGAAGTAATTGAAATTCATGTATTGGTTCCATGACAAATGCGAATTGAAAGAAAAAGTATAAAAATTAACAACTCAATTAGATGGTCCACATCTCAGTTCTGTTAGTATTATCCCACATCGCCTAGGCACTTTAGATTTGTGAAGTTTATAAGCCTTAGGCAACCCTCTTCTTGCAAGTCGGTTTTCAAGGAGAGTTAGACCCAATGGGCCTTACATGAATTATAATTAATTAGTTTTTATAATGAATATATTTTGATTAGTAGAAATCGTGTTTTTTTTAGAGAGTTGAAACGCTTCCGCAATATTATTTACATCAGTTAGTATTATCCCACATCGTCTTTTGTGAAGTTTATAAGCCTTAGACAACCCTCGCCTTGCGAAGCCCGTTTTGAAGGAGAGTTAGGCCCGACGGGCCTTAACAAGTTCAAGATCTTAGTAATCTACCTTTCGTTGATTAAAAAAAAAAAACAAGATCGATATTAAAATCTGCCAATTGTTAAATGCAGCAAATGAAAAAGAGGAGTTTAGGTTAGGAAACGCATTTTATTCTGATTTCGCGCTCACTATGGTCAGTGCAAATTTTCTCACTAGAAAGAAGTTATTGTTCTCACCAAAATCATCCTCTCTCTT
>MVGT01001096.1:89153-197268 GCA_002174775.1 Macleaya cordata | reverse complement strand
TTTTTTTTGCTATTACTTTTGTAATTCAGATCATTTACACAGTATATCTTTTCAATTACATATAAATACACAAGAATCACAAACGTCACAGTATGACGGGAAAACTACAAGAACTCGTCGAAGAAGTACTGATGACAAAAAATAAGGTAGCTCACCAAACCATGAACACAAAAATTATTTGGCTTGACTTAATTGTGTCAGAAGTAGCTTGATTGCATCTGCAACAGCTCAAGATGCACCAATATCTTAGCGATTGTCGATTTCAAAGTCGGAGCTCCTTTCTGTGCTAGATCAATGAGAATCACCCGAGCAAGTTCTCCATACTGTACTCTGTGAGCCTCAACTCTAAAAATTCTCTCCAGCATCAAGAGTGCTTTATGTTGAGCCTTCAGAGTTCCTACTTCAACAACTCTTACAAGAGCTTCAATGCCCGACGCTTTGGCTATTGCATTGCTTCCTTTTACCCAGATCTCATCTTGCATCAAAGTTGCAAGAGCACCAAGAACAGCCTCATCTGCGTCTCTCTCTTTACCTTCCAAAATCCGAACCAGTGGGGAAATTGCACCAGCCTTAACCAGACAAAATGAGGTTTTGATCATGCAGTATCTCTCATGAACTACACAATATTCACTAGCAGAAGGAGGAACACATGACCATTTGGAGGTTCTGGATTTGATTAGTGATAGTGAATTCTGTGATAGCTGAGCTAGTGAAGTTGCAGCTCTAGACTTTGCAATGGGAGACCCGATTGAAAGTAACTTCACAAGCCAAGGAATAATCCCTTGTTCAGCGGATAACTGTTGTAGCTTCTTATCTGAAGGAACTGTAAACAGAATTAGTATACCTGCCACACTCTCGAGTAACCACTTTTTCATGGGCGTTGAAGTTTTGGTACTTGAATCCAGAAAGGAGATTATTATGGGGAGAATATGTGCCTTCTTGAGTATATCTGTTGCCTTCTTGTCCGTAACCGGGAGATTACTCAATAAGCCAAATGCAGCAGCTTTTTCACTCTCACAGGTTGATGTCGAGATTATATCTACTATAATTTTGAGATAGGTTTCTCCAAGTTGTTCAGTTAACTCTCCTGGCAGATCTTTAGTAAGATTGTAGAGCAAATTCAAGGCACCCATTCTGATTTCAGTATTGTTTTCGGTTAGGAAGGGTAGAAGAAGCTGAATTGCACCATTTTCCTTCATTTTAGCTCTAACTCTGGATGCACTAGGGTGGCTGACAATGCTATTTAGTGCACGTAAGAGGTGACATTGAACAGTTGGTTGGGATAGGTTTAGAAGAGAAAGCATCTGTTGGGCCACATAGTGGTTAACGAGAATAGATTCGGATTGGGCGATGCTTGCAAGAATGGCCGATGCTGGCTCCCGAAGAGTCATGAGAACAGAGGTGACAGAGAAAAGTAGCTTGAGAAGCGTTGCTACAATGCCTGAACTGACCAAACGTTGCACATTCTCTGTCAAGATGGATAGGTTTTGTAATGCACCCAAAGCAGATACCTTGGCTTCAAGTTTCCCTGAACTAAACATTTTGACAAGGGGTTCGATTGATCCTTCTTCTCCAAGGGAAGCTCTGCTTTGGTCTGTGAGTACCATCCTTGAAATTGCAGTTGCCATGAGAATCTTACTCATGTCAGAACCTGCATATAATGGGAGTAGAGAGCTTAATATTATAGCTGAAATTGAAAAGTTAATATTCTAACGGTGTTTGGAAGAAACAGCTCTTGCACTTTGAATTCTAATATTCTCAATGAACAGATTAGGAAAGTTAATCAAATAAGCATAAAGAAAAAGAAAGATAATAATCATCATCACGTTCTTATAAACTTGGGAAAAGTTTTCATTAGCCCCAAAATCAAGAAAAAAGTAAAAATTTTAAACCAGGAACACCAAAACTTTAAGTCTTGTTTACAGGATCAGATTAACTATCTAGTCACTTTTAGGTTGATATATAGAAACTGGCTTATGTTGTATTAACAATGAGTTTGCATGTACTACTTCTTGCCAGACTTTCATCAGCTAAGCAAAAGTATATATTCATCATTCAAGGATGGTAGTAGAAATACTTCAAATACATAATTTACCCAACTTAGAAGGGCCGACTTAACGATTTATTTGACTGTTTTATGAGAACTCTAATCTTGTCCCTACTTGAAAGTTGTCTGTAGGAGAGAAAGATTACCAATAAGTTTATTCAATTGGAATATGGTTGCTTTAGTGCTCCTACATTCACAGAATCAATAATTTGGGGAAGATAAAACTTCAGAAAGATTATATGAATCCAAGAGGAAAATTTACTCTAGTAACTAAATTCCTAACACATACCAGAACCCATGATTACTGTACTAAATAACTAAACCAGACTTTGCATAGACATGTACTTGTAATACATCAACTAGGAGAAAAAACTAGAAAATACAAGATTAACACACACATCATCGTTAACTTCATTAAGTTTCCAAGTAATAATGGTGCATAAACAAGAAACACCAGGCAGGATTTGAACTGCATTCTGACACATCTACGTACTGCATTATCTTGTATATTCGGCACTATGGTTAAGCAGCTAATCAGCAATTGGTTTTCCTATGAGCAAATTCTGAAGGAGAAAGCCAGTATTTCATTTTGTTGGTTGCTCCTAGTCCTAGATGATCGCCTAATTGATGCACTATACACAACACATTTATTTTATGATACTAATCCAACAAGTTCTTATCAAATCCTGTCATTCCTATTTCAAAAGCAAAAGCTCAGTGATCTAATGTGATATGATCCTTGTCCTATAAGGTGGGAAGTTAATGCAACAATGAAGAGGTAGGACCCTCTCAAGGAAGGGAAGCCAAGTATTTCTATGCATTAAATAAATAAACATGAATCATGTCATGAATACTTTCAACAATAATCTATACTTCTTGTTCGTGAGGAATCTAATAACACTCACAAGTGCCCATGCAGTTGAGAGGAATGAGTTTTTGTCTCTTGTTTGCAGGACCCAAATGAGACAACAAATGTCTGATGTATCAAAGGAAAACATGAAATTGGGATTTAGCCCCAATCCAGCTTTGATTTAACTTCCCACCCAGCCAACTTTGGTTCTTTAAATTTAGCCCAAATCGTTATGCAAATAGTATATGCAATCGGTATGCAAACATATGCAAACGGCGGCATATGCAAACAGTATGCATATAGTATGCAAACAATATGCAAACAATTTTTGGGTTAAATTTAAAAATTGGTTTTTGGCTGGGGTGGAAGTTAAACGTAGAACCGTTTTTGGGTTTTTTTCTAAAAATCCCTCAGGTTAAGCAAAGTCTCCAAACCCAAGCTGTACCATAATAAAAGAGCTCCACCAAGAAGCACACCTGCTATATTCTCCTCAATACATCATCATATCATCCATGACATTGAATTTTTCTATGGTTTTAAATCCTTAGTCTAACCTATCTTAGAAGAGTGACAAGTTTTGAATGCTAAATCCAGAAGCAATCCAAGCCAGTAGCGAAATGTCGCCAAGACTAATACAAAGCCTCAATTTAATTTACTGGATGGATCATAGTTATACAGTAACTAAGTTAGCGCCAGTACCATGCAAATATAACAAAAATGCACAGAAACAAAGATAAGATGAAATATTCAAAAAAGAGAGATTCATAGTTACCTTCCATAAGGTGCTGAACTAATGGCTTGAAGTAACCAGCCTCTGCCATATGAAGCACATCCTGGGTGTTACTCGACAAAGCATTTAATAACTTCCCGGCATCATGTGAAGCAAGAGGATCATCTCCATTAAGCAGTGCCACTAACATAATTATGCACCCTTTGATTCTTCCAATCCGTCGACGAACTGCAAGGATATCCGATAAAGCCAGCAATAGTCCCACTGCTTCTCTGCTCTCTTCAACATTCCGCGCCAAAGATTTCACCAAAATCGACAAAGACCCTACATCCACCATCTTTTCCTGTCCAAAAAAAATAAAAAAACTTCTCATCAAGAAAATAAAAACAACAAACACCAGTATATAATAGAGAAGTTAAAATTGAAGGAAAAGCAAAATTAGGTTAGAAATTGAAGTTGAAATTCAAGAAAATAAAAACAACAAACACCATCTTTTCCTGTCCTAAAACTTCAATTTCTAACCTACCTTGTTTTCGTCATTCTCAGATGCCAAGCTTCTAAGTATTAAAAGTATGGTCAATCTGTTGTTCTGCTTAGCGGAACCTAATCGTTTAACTAGAATTGGAACCATTTCTACTTCATTAATCCATTCTTCCCCAATCATCTTGTTTTGAATAATTGTACTTAATCCCAATAGCGCGAATTTCAGTTCTTCATCGTTACCATATTTAATCTGCAACACAACATCATCAAAATCAAAAATAATCCTCTCTATCTTCTCCTTCTCATCTTCCTCCTTTCCTTCCAAATCTTTCTCACTACCAACTTCAAACTTCACATTCATCATTTCTATATGTAAAGCCCCAATTTCTTCTCTAATTTCAGTGGATACCTCGCGAATACCCAGAAGCAAAAGACCCAAACATCTACCGAGACCCTGCGTTTGTTCCTCGATTTGTTTCACCGAGGTTATTGAATTTGAGTTCTTAATCAAAGTAAAAGCTCGTTTAAGCTCTGTTTCAAGTGATTCGACAGCTTGACGAGTCAGAATCGTGTCCATGATTTTCATATCTAACAAATCATTAAAGATGGGTTTTAATTTCTCGATGAACACTAAAAATTCAGAGAAGGAATCTGTTTCCGATTGGATTTCGTTTGCCACCACCAAAGTAACTTCATCTGCAGATACTAGTAGGTCGGAGAGAAGCTCTGAAACGGTTCTGGAGTGTCTTCTGTGATGCATTTCTAGAGAGAGAAAGAAGAGAGAGAGAGAGAGAGAGAATTGTTGGGAAGTTTTTTCAGATACGAAATAATGAAGAAGACATTAATGGTCTTTCAGAGTTCTTCTTCTCTCCTTTTTTTTTACAACTTGAGAGTGAGAGAAAGATTTTCAAATGGGAGCTTTCATGGGTGATGAGCCTATGAGAAACCAATAAGATACTGCCATCCGTACATTGTAATATGGGACCTACTTTCATGTACAGATGGCAGCATCTTATTGGGTAACAAGATGACTACCATCCAAATTTAGATGTTTTTTTGGGACGACGTGTACGAAGTTGGTTTAATAGGGACAGGATTGGCGTTTAGTAAGTTGGAAGATTACGGAGAAACGGTATATATTTTTCAGTGTAAAAGAGTCAAACAGTAAAATCGTGTTGACTAAGTCAAAGTCAACCCACTTTGGCTTCTTCTACTTTATATTGGAGTTAAGTTTGTGGAGTTTGTTTCCACTTGGCAGAAATGTGAGAAGTTATCACTTTTTCTTTTTAAATAATTAGAGCTGTTCATTGAAGGTCATAGATATATAGATGTCCCACCACCCACGCTAGAAATTATGAAGGATGATTTCCAATCGATTTTAACGTGAACCAGGGGGCTTGATTTTATGAAATTGAATCAAATAGTTCTTTGAATGGGTCAAAAAAGTCATGTAGGAATTGAACTCATACACACACATTGAGTGTTAGAGAGAGAGAGAAGAAACTGTGCTCCAGGTGAGGGGGTTATGTACAGTGAAGTTGCTATTTCCTTCTTATTGTTCTTTCCATTGAATAATTTTTTGTCAAAAAAATTTTTCAAATATTTTGGCTCTCCTATACGCAGGATCCCAGCCTCAAAAGATAGCTTGAGAAAGAGCAAAAACATCTGATACAAAGTTGTTTCTTAAAAACCCATCTCCATATGCATTGGTTCGCGACGACAAATACCAAAAATCAGGTTAAAATAAAATCATCTTGAATTGGTGGACTCGGTCGTGAATCGTCTGAAACAGTTGTGGAGTGTGATCCACTAGTCAACCTCAGTCTTAAAAACCATGTCCATACTAATGAATGTGATGCATCAGACAAATAAATCATTTTCCCCTTTTCTCACTGATTTATAATTCTGTTCATAACATCAAAGTTGCAGAAAAAATAGCACCACCCAGAAGAACATCTGGGCTTTTATACCTTCAGAGTTCAGATACACCTTATTCTGCACAAGCAATAAAAATACATCCCCTTTTATCCTTGAATTCCAACACTCCCTCTCAATCTGCACTTAAAATCACAGCCTAGAGATATGCTCTCTTCTCAAGTAAATTTTAGAAGTTTTGGACATTAATTAAGTGAATTAGGTAAGCAACAGTGTCAAATTACCTTTCACTTCAAAAACAACGAAGAAGAAGAAGAAGAACAATATTTGCAATTGGCAGAGGATGTATCTCAACTGGTTTCTCGTAATGGAAACAGCTTCTCCAGCATGACATTAGAAAGGATCTTGTTTGGGTCCATTTCTCTGCGTGCTTTGTTGTAAGCATCGACAGGAAACCGCTTCCTCAATCTTTCTTGGAGTGCTGCGAGTTCCTCCTTGTCCTTTGGAACCTGCAGCAGAGAAAGAACAAGTTATAGGAGTCTACTATTATCATTGCAGATGAAACTGCCAAATTTTAGAGTAGATAAGAAGCTTGATGAGCTATACTAGGGCTGATGGTACAAATGAATAGTTCATCCACTGGTTCAGAGTCTATTACTTAACCAATTAATTAGGATCAAAAAAAAATGTTAATTGTAAGTTACCACAGTTCAACAGAAAACCATCTGAGTTCGGATCTGGTCCATTGAGGTCAGGGTTTCAAAAAAAAAAAAGTAGACTTGTGAGCTTCTGAAAAAAAAAACAAAAAAAAAAGTAACAACTTGTGAAACTCCAGCAACTCATGGATCATAAAATACAAGGTAGCTAGGAGGACATCATTTTATAAATAGTCGATGAGGGCTACACAGGATATGCCCGAAAGAAGTGGTGAGACATAAAAGTATTTTTAAAGACCACATATATTTCTTCCGCCAAGACTTAAAAGCCACTTCCCTTTTACTAATGGGAAAGACTCGATTGATCTATGATCCCTTGACAGGATCTTAATCAGTCTTGTTCTAATCCAAACAGGATTGGACCCAATTTTGGCGTTAGCATTAGACCTCAATTGGTTGATTTTACAATAACCTTTATGGAGCACTTTCTGATAGCACCATGAAAACAATCTTTCAATAACTCGGGAAGTTTATAAACAAGGTACCTCAATTTATTATTCTAGAGAATCTTATACTCTTGAATTTTATTTATGGATCATAGGGAGAAGGATTTCTAAGCTCTGATTCATACCTCAATCTTAGCCCAATGTTCATACGCAGAGTATTTATCCCACAACTGTTTCTGTGTCAAATGCTTGTAGTTGAGAAACTCTTCAGTGATCTCTTTCCTCTGGCGTGCATCTGATGTGGGAAGGTACATGATTATACCTACCTGATAGAAATAAAAATAAGTAGCTTAAGTTCACCATTCAAGAAAGAGTTCATCTCTATGTTTTAATGAACCCTGTAGAATACGTTCATCTTGAACTTCTTATATCTCTACCAGCTACAGTCTACAAGAACTGAGATCTTGGTGTAGACTGTGCAGTGGTAAACTGGAATCATGCAAACGTGGTCTGGGTTTTGAATCACCAAAAAGAGGTATACAGGTTTTGTTGTCCATCACCTAGACCTGCAGCAATAAGAGATAAAGAAATCCATACAGACTCAAACTATGTTATGTATGCACCTATAAGTTTCATTTGAACTATCTACAATAGCCCTCTGCATAGAAAAATATGCTTCAGGCTCTGCTTGAAACTACATGTGGATTGAAGTCATAAATAATTAGATCTAGGGCTGCACACTTTCAGTTTTCCACGGTCCAAACCAAAATAAAATGGTTTTGGTTCTTGATTTTAGAAACCAAAAAAACTGAAAAATCTAAGGTTTTAAGGTTTGGTTTTGGTTTCATGTTTTAGAAAAATGAAAAACCAAAAATAAACAATGGTTTGTTTTTGGTTCCCACATTAGAGAAATGTAAAATAAATATACAAATAAAAACTTGAATCAATTAGGTTTCAGTCTTGATAAAAAAACAGATGGTTTGGTTCTGGGTTTGATAAAAAACTGAACTGAACCACATGCAGCCCTAGTTAGATCAATAATGATTAGAATCATTAGATGGAAAGCAGGTTGGAAAGCTAGTAATAATCTGATGAGGATGGAATTTGTGCCCCAACCTTGCCCTACATCTTGTAGGGCCCACATGGAGACGACACGATTAGAAATTTGACAACACCAAAGCAAGCATGAAATCAAGAATGAAGAGGCAGTGGTAATGAAGTTACCCAAGAGAATATGTCATCTTCCACTGAGCTTGAAGCCGGACTCATGAGGCTCTTGCTGCGAGCAGTCCACCGCTGCTCTATTGGAGCAGGTGCTGGTATCCCTTTGCTCTGTATGAGCTTCTGCAACTCTTCCATGAATTCTAGGTCCTTCATGTTTGGTTTTGCTAAGCTTCCAGCGGGGAAGCAGTTCTCTGAGACCCACTGCTGACCACCACAATCAAAGCCCAAGATTTCATCACTCCATCCCACTCTATATCCCTCCGACTTTCTCCAGAACTCAGCCTCTGCTTGATTAACCTTTATGACATGATCCGTGTCAAGTGGATCAAGGGCAAGAAGCTTATCTCGCAGCTCTGTAAATGAGAGCTCATTTATGTCTGGCTCATTGTTTTCTTGAGATTTAGCAGTAGTTTCTTCACCCCTGCAAACAACTAAACTAGCAGTTCATTAGCTGAAATTATCATAATAAGTCTATAACAGAAATTTAAAACACGAACACACTCAAATTCTACAAGACAATGCTAAGAACAACAAATTATTTTAGAAACCAGACTCAAGCTCAACAGTATTAACTAGAAAAAATATATTGTCTATCTAAGTCTACAAGGGAATAGTGATTTTCAGGGAGGGGAAGAAAGAAAAAAAGAAACTGAACCAGAGTTAGAATATCAAGAATCTATATCCGTCGTCATCTTTCTGGGCCTCTAAACCAGTTAGAGGTAATCTAGGAGGAAAAGGGAAGAAAGCTTGAAAAGGGGTCATCATCATCGACGCTTGAAAAGGAATCCAAAAACAAAAAAGAATAAAAATGCCCAAGTATTTGATTTCTCTCCTCGCTGCTTCTAGGAGGAAATGAAGAAAGCTTCAAATGAAATCATCATCATCATATAAAAAACAACAACAATGCTGGCTGAATACGAATAAAGAAGATAACTAGAATAGGCGGATTTAGAAATCATTATAACTGGTTCCAAATTTTACGTCTTCCCAAGTCTCTGAGTCAAACTCAATTTAGTACCAAGTTCATCTTAAAGGCGTAGTAGCAAAAGGATTACAGTGTTCGTTGCATTTAGAATAATAAATGACAATAGTTTTACCTGTACTTCTTGGCCAACTCCAGGTATAGGTCACGCACATGCTGCAGTGCCTCATCCTTCCCATATTTGGGTTCGAACTTAGGCGGACCTCTCCACTTTGAAACAGGATTGCACGTCACAACCACGACTGTTTCGGTATACGGAATCCATAAGTACTTCACATGCTTATTATCCGCAAGCCATTTCCTGGACAAGAAAAGAGACAGCACTGGAACTTCTGAGAAACAAAAGAATCTTCAACATGGTGCTACTGAAAATCAGCAGATACCATTAAGTATACTTAATAACTCATGAACACGTCTACAAAACCAACTTCGCTAAAGAAAAAAAGGTAAGTATTGTTACTTGTGGTTTTTCTTGATCTCTTTCATGTTGGAAACAAATGTGTGCTCCACAAGTTCCTGCCTCTCAACACATTGGAGTGTGACCTCAGCAACCACTCCAAGGCCCCCAAGACCACAGCGGGCTAGATAAAACAGTTCAGGATCCTTCTCTTTCGAAATCTCTATTGTTCCTTTGGCGGGGGTAACCAGTTTCATGCTGATGACCTGCTCGTCAATGGGAGGCAATCTTGCACCAGTTCCATGAGCACCCACCTGATGACAAATGAATGCAAAAAGACATCTAAGATACGAAAAAGCAAAGCCAATCCTTGATGTAAACCAAGTCAGTACAAATATAGACCGACTTTACAACCACAAATCACATTTAGCTTGTTATACTGGATAAATTACCATTGGCCATGGGGACTTAAAAACATTATAGTAGATTAATTGGTGTAACTATACCAATCATCACTATAATTCTAGAAATTCCAGGGGCACCTAAAGGGTAGCTTCTGTTGGAAATATTTATTGCTTTAATAGTTCTTCACTAAGATAGCTAACCTAACCTATTCAATATTCCACTGTTGCCCGTCATAGCCACTTGGCTCCAGCATCCCCCTCTATTTTCATCTGTGCAAGAGTCACACTTCTTTCCACTGCTTAAGTATGCAGATCCAGTAATCAATACCACCACATTCAATGTCTTGATCATGACTCGGGCCACAAGATTTGTGCTGTATGAGTGTATTCACTATATTGGCCCAGTTATCCACTTATACATCTTTATATTGTTACTAGTATTTTATTACCCTTTGGGATTTTATCTACAGCAAATCTGATATTTGGAGTCATACATTTTCTGGCTTATTGACCGATGCTTGATAACTAAATCATATACAAATTGGGTTTCAGCCAACAAACTACTTGATATTTTGTTAATTTCAGCTTTCCCTTCCACCCGCTGGTAGTTAACCTGATTTGCATTGTGATCCTGAGTCATGAATTGCAACTACTGAAAGCTAGCACCATCATGCGCCTACTGCAACATAGTTCATTTGTTTTGGCGATCTTCGTGTCTTGATCTACATTCAAAAATTCATCTAATCTTTTGCTTCATTCGCAGACCAATAGATCCACCATGGTAAATTCTCACTCACCAAGGTTGGTTTAAGAAGCAGCATTGAACATATATGTCAAAATCTAACAAAAAGGGAGTGTCTAACTAGCTACATTTGTAAGCATTTTGTGTGCAACATGTAATTATGATGTTCTAGTTCGAATCAAACCTAGGCATTAAGAAATAATAGCCATCAATCAAACTTCACTGTTTTTACCCTAAAATCAAATCAAAACTGAACTAGAAAAATATAAATGCTGATAAAAAAAAGTATAAATAACCTGAACAATCCCGCCAATTTGTTGCTCCCTAATCGATGCGAAATTCTGCAAAGTGAGCCCATGCTCCTTAATCCCATCAACAAGCTGCTGAACTCGAATTCCAGCCTGAACCCTAACAGTTTTTTTCTCTCTATCAACCTCAAGAACCTTATCCATGAGTGCCAAATTAACCATCCCACCTCTCTGTAAACCAATTCCATTCGGCGACAACCCCGATCCAACCGGTCGAATCTTCTGTCCTTTCTCATTAGCATCTTTCACAATCTTCTCCAACTCCTCTAAACTTTCAGGTTGCAAAAAAACCCTAGTTTGAACTTCATGAGTACCACTCCAGTTAGAAACAGTGTGGAGATCTTCAGGTAACGGAGCGTATCGAAATGGCTGAGCTTTCTTGTGTTTTGCATCTTCAGGAAAGGGGAAAGAATAGTAAGTGGCGATTCCACAACCAAGAAGAAGGGCTGCATAGCCCAAGTACTTCCGGATTTCTTTTTCAGAAATAGATGTAGAAGATGATGGAGAAGATGAGAATGAACGAATGAAATTAGGGTTAGGGTTTTGGGGAGGAGTAGAAGTTAGGGTTGTGAGAGATTGGAGAGATGGTGGGAGAGATGAAGTTGGATTGGTGGTGGAGAATTGAAGTAAGGTTTGGGCTGATCGTCTCAGTTTGAGTGCTCGAAACATTATTTTTTTTCTTTTTTTTTTTTAACACCCTCTCCAACTTACAGATTTGGTTTCAGAGATGAAGAGAAAAGGTTCTTCTCACAGTTGGATTATTTCTTCAACTAATAAAACACAGCTTCGCTGTACCAGTGATTGAATAATCTCTCATTCTCTCTCTCTCACTCTCACAGTCAAGTTCAGGAGGACCTCAGGTACTCAATTTTTTCTTTGGAAAATGAGGGAAGGATTGCCAGGTCCTCCATTTAGATGGACCACCCAATGGATACGTGCCATGTGTATTTTATTTAATTATTTATTTTTTACTTATATGTCTTTCAAAGTGGCTAGCATGGAGGCATGATTTGCCGGACCGGCCGATCCTGAGTGAGATCGGATCGGGATCGGCTTGAACCTTTCCGTCCGGCCACATCTTAACCCAACTCATTTTGGGATCAGTTTGACTCGGACAATCCTTATCTAGATCAGTATGGGATCGATGGGATTGGCAGGATCAGTGAGTCGACTCGGTCAATCCCTGACAATACCTATTCCAACCACAAAATTAAAGGGAAACATGACATAGTAGACCGATTAAGGTCATGGTTCGGCCGAATAGTTCGGCCCAACAGATGCACAAGAAAACTAACCCTAACCATTTTTATAGACCTATTTACCCCTTTATATAAACCAAAGTCACCATAAGAGACTCTGGTTTTTTCTCTAAACAGACTAATCCATTGTCTCTTCTTCACAATGTCTGATATCTTCTCCACAAGTCCGATCTCTTCGCCGTCTGCTCCGATCTCTGGTTCNGTTTTAGAAGAAAAAACCAGAGTCTCCAATTGGGACTCTGGTATATATAGGAGGGGCAAAATGGTCTGGAAGAAAAAAGGGGATTAGAAATCTTGCGCCAAAATTTCCACAAACTATTCCGCCGAACTTGACCCTGGATCGGTCTACTGGGTCAAGTTTCCCAAAATTAAAGAAAAATTGGACTCGGTTGGGATTGGTGGGATCGTCTGGTATGACTTGACCAGATCGGATCTTTTCAATTTTTTTCCTTTTTTAAATCTTTTTTTGGGTTTGTGTTGAGATCGGTCGATCCGGCTAGATCGACTCGGAATTGTCGTCACTTCTAATCTAGCTACTGATTCGGCAATCCCAAGTTGGTGAACCATGGATGGAGGATGTGATGGTCCACCTAACATAACCCTTCTTTTTTTAAAACTGATATTTATTGACATACAAAAAAGTGACAATCGTGGCGAAGATTTAAATATGCCAACACGGGCTTGTTGGCACTCCTCTCTCTCTTTGAGGTGAGGTATTGGGATCGAGTCTCTCTAAGGAGTGTAATAGTTAGAATTTTTGGTTGTTGGCAACCCCAATTGGATAGGCATTCCTTTATCATAGTTTTGCTTAAAACCCTAATTTTATGTTGCTAAAATACCTAAAATCCCACAAACATTTATAAATATCCAAAAGCCCAATTTTATTTATTGTATTTACCGTTTTCTCTTTAATTTTTATCTAAAAATCTATTTACCCCACTTTGACTAAACGTGTGGATTTTTTTATTTTTATAATCACTAGTTTACCCTTCCTAAATTAACTCATGCTTTCACTCTCATATATTCTCTCTTCCCACATTAGATTCAATTTTTGTTTAGAAATTTGGTTTCTTTTTTTATCTCAAACTATTATTAGTTGTCAAAATCGAAATCTTTCAAATCTTAGAGGATTATTTGCTAGATCTTCAACAATATCTTATTTTTTAAATAGTTTTTATTCTTCTTTGTTGTTTATTTTTTGTTCTTCAACAAAGTTATTTGCTAGATCTTCAACAATATCTTATTTTTTAAATAGTTTTTATTCTTCTTTGTTGTTTATTTTTTGTTCTTCAACAGAGTTTCTTCTAAATTTTTGTTGAAGACGAAGAAATTTTTTTATTGTAGTTTCATCAAAGAAAAAGTAAGGATTCAAGATTTATCTTTTTTTATTTATCATTTTTGCTCTTCTTCAAATATAAATTTGCAAAGTAGTTGTAAACTGTTATAATTTTTTTCTTTTTTATTTTTGTAATTCTATATGAATAGTTAAATTAAATTGTTTACGCAATTATTTGTGCATAATTTGGCAGCTTATTTGCTTTTTCACTTCTATGTTTTTTTTTTCATGTAAGCTTGTTTCGAATTGCAACTAATGTTTGTATTTATGTGATTCCTGATTTTTTTTGTCTTTATACATTATTTAGTTTCAAACAAATCGAATAAAATTTATTTTTGCAAACAAAATTAGGGAAATAAATTTCATTTTTTCCATTGCAAATTATTTTTTACTTTTGCAATAAAGGTTTTGTGCATGTCCAAAGTGATTTTTGCACAATTAATTATTTATCCTTTTAGGATTATTTTGATTTTCTTGATGATCCATTGTTTCAAATATTGTTTTGCTAAAAACTCTAATTTTATGATTTTTTTGTCTTTATACATTATTGAGTTTCAAACAAATCGAATAAAATTTATTTTTGCAAACAAAATTAGGGAAATAAAATTAATTTTTTCCAATGCAAATTATTTTTTACTTTTGCAATAAAGGTTTTATGCATGTACAAAGTGATTTTTGCACAATTAATTTATTTATCCTTTTAAGATTATTTTGATTTTCTTGATGATCCATTGTTTCAAATATTATTTTGCAAATTTTTTTCTAAATACAATTTATAATTTTGTAATGGTTTGTGATTTTTTTGTTCTAGAAATCTCAAAGTTTTTCAAAAACTAATTTAATTTAGAGAAATTAGAGGTAGGTGGTTTGTAATAATTTTAGAATTTTTAGGGTGAATGGATAAGTTTCCTAAAATACAATTCATTTAACAATTGGTTAATTTCGTCTTGAAAAGGGTAAAAATGTCTAAGAAAATTTGTGCATGTGTAATAAGATATTTTAGAGTTTTTAGCTATTATTAAATGTTTGTGGAGTTTTTGGACAAAAATATTCTAGTTTTGGAGGTTTTGGCCAAATCCTGTTCCTTTATTTTGGTAAAACGAATTTGACCATGTCAAAAGTTGGTTGACTGTTTATTGGAGAGCTTGGGGTTCGAACGAGAGATAAAGAAAAAGAAAAGAATCTAAACCCACTAAAAAAAGAGAAAAAAACTGCAGGCATATACTCTTTTCAACTTTTTAAGGTTTTTTTGAAAATGGTGATGATATGTTTTAGTTGTAGAGTCAAATCTTATGAAAAATACATTCATTAACATTTCTAGCTAACTGCTTAAAATCCATCTATTTTGAATTTCAATGGATTTTTTTTAATCTTTCTTTGTGGATCTACCTCGGCTCTGTAATACCGATTTCATTTGATTTTTTTGGACGCCTAATGTCGTTTTAGTGCATTTATAATCGGGGCAAAACTGACTGAAATAAGCTTTCAATATCAGTCAGAATGTGCCAAATAACCTATGTTAATTGGCCAAAATTGGTCGAGTTCGAAAATAAATTGTGAAGTTTGACCAATTTAGGGATCGTCATTAGTAATTCTAAAGTCAAAGTAGATTGATTAAATTTAACCAAACGAAGCCTACCAACAACCCAATGGTGAGTGCCAATAAAATTTTCGTTTTCATAATTTTTCTTAAACCCCCAATAATTGGCTGTCAAATACCAAAAGCTCCACAAACATTTTAACATGTCCAAAATCACTTTTTTAAATGTTTCCCTTTACCATTTACACCAAATTAAATTTTTAAATAGTTGTTTACTCTTTTTTTGGTGCATTTTTAGTTCTAGTTATGCCATTGTTTTATTTTTTCTATTATTTAAAGGTGCATAGTTGGCGGAAAGAGTAAGTTAGTTAATTTTTTTTGTTTGTTACATCTCTTAAACTAAAAATCAGATTTTGGTAAAATTTATATATTTGGAAAGCATTCGTCGAGATCTTCGAGACGAGATCAGGCAATAATTTTTTTTTTTTTATAAAAAAGTTATTTAAAATTCTGACCAAAATATTTTTGCATACTGTTTTTAGTAACATATGTTGACAAAATTTATATATTTGAATTAGTCGAGATCTTCACTTCTTATTTTATTAGTTTTTATTTTTGAAGCATGAAAATTCGAATTTAGAAACAAACTAGCTAAAAACGTGTTAAAAATATAGTTTCTATTTTTACAATTATTTTTGCATTTTATAAAAATATTTTTGGCAGGTAAATTCGAATTTGGATGCAAAGACTAGTGTACTGCAAAGTCAAATTTGCATTGTGCAAAAAAAAATTATGAAAAAAGTATTGTTGTCTTATTTGGAAGATCTTGACGAATGCTTTCTAAAAATATAATTTTTGTGAAAAACTAATTTGTATTTTTAATGTTATGATTTATTTTTTTTTGTTTAATTTTTTTTTAAAGAAAGTAGTTATTGCTAATATGCACCAAAAAGTAAGAAAATTTTTTACTTAGATAACTGGACAAATTTGTCTCTACACATTCTTTTGGAGGTTTTGGGCATATTAATTTGGCCAAAAACCCTACTTGAAAAATATTTTAGGATTTAACCCAACAAACGTTTTCTTTTAGTCTAAGGTCCTTGGGTAACAGACTCAAAGAGGGTTTCAGTGTGGGTTTATTATACACACTGAAACCCTCTCCGAAGAGAATTTCAGTCTGTTACCCAGGGACCTTAGACTAAATGAAAACGTTTGTTGAACTAAATCCTAAAATACGTTTTAAGTAGGAGTTTTTGACTAATTTTTTCCTTATATTTGTGGAGCTTTTGGATAGAAATATTTTAACGATGGAGTTTTCGGCCATTCTCCACAAGACACTACAGTTTTGGGGGCAAATTTGTTTTCATTAAAAGGTCAAACGGGTTCATTCTATCCAGTCCCGGACAGTTGCAAGCCCTAATAACAAGATTTGGTAATTATGTCACTCTTCTATGCCATCCTATTGAAAATGATGCAGGGTAAAGAATATAGCGAATACTGCACCATAAAAGCAATTGGCTGCATTGTCCTCCTTCCTGGATACTTCTCACCTCGCCAGACGCCAAGTAAAAAAAGTGATCAATTTCACAGTACATTTTATACAAACAAAAACTTTTTGGAACGTTGCTAATGGGACAGACAGACCGACAAATCCTTAAAAGGGCTGCACAAAAGCACGAATGGAAAATAGTTGTGGATCTTATTAAAAAAAAAAAAAAGTTGTGGAATGCGATAGGTGCCATCACACAAGACCCTCAATTTTAGATGAAAAAGCCAGCCCGGTTCTGAGCACGTGCGAGTGCGATCACACAAAGCCCTCTAAAATTGAGAGCCCACGTGGTGAAGAACCAATGGCTGACAGATGAGCAGAACATCCCTACCAAAAATCATATCATTCTAAATTTTTTTAGCCCCATCAAAATTTAATTGGAAGTTGATTAAAAATTAACTGTGAATAATGAACGATGAGAAAAAGAGTCAATTTTTAATGGGGGCTAACAGTTTTAGAATGATGTGATTTTTTGTGAAAATGATTTACAAGGTGAAGAAAACATTCTCAAAAAATATCAATCCTTAAATCAACCTCATGTGAGCCCCCACATGCCACTGTATATATACTAACATTTTGATTTTGTTTACACCTTGTCTTTTGGACCCACAAGAAAATAATTCCTTGTGAGAATAATTCTTTACCATGTAGATCATCCTTACAATACATCACATCATTCTAAAACTTTAAGCCTAATTAAAATTTGGTTTAAAATTGATCTAAAATAAATAGGTCGAAAAACTTAAAATTTTAATCAATTTTTTGTGAGGTTAAATTTTTTAAAATAATGTCATTTTCTTGTGAGGATGATCTCCCGGGTGAGGAAATCATCCTTGCAAAGAATTAACCCTTAGTAGTCTCTACATGGCCCTACTGGCTGCATGTGGGTGTAAACAAGATGTGAGAATAAGTAGGGAGTTAAGCCAAAACTGTTGGTAAGTAAAAGTTTTCTTTTCTTTTCTTTTTTTTTGTTTGAACATTTTTTAAATGGGATTTATTTTGAAAAATGCAGAGGTAACACTAAAAAATTAGTTTTTTTTGTATGTCAAAAAGGGAGAGACAGAAGCCCTGCCCTGCCCTTGAGGCTTGTATCGGCGTCAAACGCCTTTTAAAGCAAGCAGTACTCTTGAAGGCAAGTCTAGACATGAATCTTGGCATGGTTTAGGTTGTCCAGAATGAAAGAAAGTAATTGGCTTTGTAGTATGCAGTATTACTATCTGTTGCCGGACATGCTGAATTCAATC
Organism: Macleaya cordata; assembly: GCA_002174775.1. Classification (NCBI taxonomy): domain Eukaryota; kingdom Viridiplantae; phylum Streptophyta; class Magnoliopsida; order Ranunculales; family Papaveraceae; genus Macleaya; species Macleaya cordata. Next base: position 179,196 of record MVGT01001096.1, on the reverse strand, counting down.
CCACAGAGAGACAGGTTTCTGGCATTAGTTTTGTATACTCTCTGTTGTCTAGCAGAGAGAGCCGGTATAATGTCTTCTATTTCATGATTACTGAAAGTGTGACGGATCCACCATTCCCGACTCATCGGTGAGACGTGCAGTGGTTGGCAACTGATTCAACCTTCATGATTACAACAGCAATAGCGTATTTTAGGTGTGAATCTATATATATACACATACAGAGGAGTTCAAATATGATGTCCTAGCCCGTCCCGGCCTGCTACATCTCTTAGTCTCACATTGTGAGTGATCATCGATACATATATTCGACAGTACTTGGGAGGAATGTTGGCTATAGGGTCCTACCTGTTTAGCTGAGACATCGAGATGTTAAAGACCCAAAAGGTACGGTCCAGTAGTTTTTGTGGTACAGTACTAATTCCAGCTCAAAGTGATTTCAGATTATTAAGAATACTACAGAAGATGGATTTAAAAACTAGAATTCCATTGCTAAAAAATAGTTGACATAAAAAAACTTCGATACCCTATTAGGAATCAAACAAACTGAGAATCTAAAAAAAAAAAAAAAATCATGGAGAGAGCTAGCTGAGAGGAGTAAAAGAGTTAAGAGGTCTGATCATATGCCAAGCACTAGTTCTTATAAGCACAAGTCAGTACAAGTTTCACTTACCAGAGAGTAGTATATATGGGATCATCAGCAAGAAGTTCGACTTGGAAATGACAGAGACCATATATATACCTATTACCAGCAAACTTGGCTAGCATGTTGCAAAGGTTGACCTAGTTCTGATGCAAGCAAGGAATCAGTGTAACCATTTCATTTTCCAATCTCCATTGTCTTCCTGCTGGAAAGTTATTTTCTTCTCTTTCAGTATGCGTTGGACAGTTACCAACTTTCCAAGCTCCAAAGATGAGTTATCTACTCATAAAGAAATGGGTTTCACAAAGCAATCTGTTCACGGAATTTTTTTTTTTTCTAACCGGGGGTATCCAAGTCTTCTTAGAGTACCCGCCATTTTTATGAAAACAAATATTCACACACTATTTCACCAAATTCATGTAGGAGCCCACTACAATTTAGTGTAACGATTGCACTTATACAAGAACACTCCTAATCCTGAAAGATAACAATACATGCCCTAGATTTCAACTTTTATTGATAAAATTGGGGGTTATAGATCCACGGAACTGAGTATAGCCTTAACCTACGCCCTATGGCTGTTCCTTTCCCTGTCAGGCTAGATGCCAGATATCTCTCCTTTCAACGAACACCCCTAGATTTCATTTTCTACTTACCTAAGTTATACCTATCTTGGCTAGCAAAGTATAAAGGAAAAAAAATCTTTTGTTCGACTTATGACAAAAGATGGATCATGGGGAAAACAGCATGAGGTTGCAAAGAGAAAGAAAACAAAAAAAAACAAAAAAAACTAAACCAGCACAATAAATAACCAAGTGACAGCTCAGTAACTCTCCCGAGGGGCTTGGGAGCAGTAATCACATAAAAAGCTACAGCAAGAGGAATATGGGCATCCAGATGAAGAATGGAGCATGGAATCGAACTATATGTAGGTTGTGCAACATAAAATGGAATGTTTTATAACGAAAATTAACAAAGAAAGAAGACATAGGCATACAAGGAAAGAAGAAAAACACTGAATACAAGTGGAGTAAACTTCCATTTGATGTCTTATGAATTGACATGTTTGATATTGTCTGAAAACTTCAAGATCCAAAGAACACGACAAACAGGAAATAAACTAGGGATAACGACAATATAGGACAAGCCCAAAGGAATATCGCTTTACTGTGAATCAGACTCCAGTCGAAGCTTTAGAAGATATCTCAGCAACAAAAATAACCCTTTTCATTGATATCCTCCTCAATCATTTCCCCTAATTTCAGGTGCTGAAGAGGATTTGACAGTTCAATCAACACTTAAAGTTCAGTACAACCAAAGAAAAGTTGTTTCATCACAAAGAATTTCAACCTGTTTTCTAAGCATACCAAGAATTGACCTGGGAACCTGAAAAACACAAATGCCACTAGACTCAAGCGAGCAGATTTCAACTTTGTCAGATAGAGCACTGACTTGTATTAGTCTCATTTTAGCCCAGTTGTATGTCGCAGCCAAGTCTACAATCCAATCCTTACCAGCAGGAAAAGGTAATGAACAACGTAACTTAGATATTTTGAAATGGATGTGTAGCACTCTAAAGTGAAAAAAAGAGTTTACCCTGGCATGTCTTTTGCTGAACCAGGTAATAGAAGTAATGACGGATGTAAGGCGTGAAATATGTAGTGCTGAATTGTTCGTTCACAAGGCATCAGTTGAAAAACTACTATTACATAAAAGATATAAGATGAAAAAACATGAAAATTCCCTTCCCAGTCTACGCAATGGAATAGTCAGCCAATTAAACATCCTTGTAAAAAAGGAAGACTGTTACATGATAAAGGAAACAATCACTTATGAGGCATTAAATCAGCAACACCCAAATCCACAATCCTTAAATAAAACGGTGAGTAAAATAAACTGTAACAACCTAGTCAGTCTTCACAAGTTAAACAGCAATAGTCAGGATTTTGTATTTTTTGGGATTCCCCCCTTTGGCGATTATCTCGTTACTTATGGAAGGAGGGGGGTGGAGGCTTTCTCCAGTTTGTGCTTGGGTTTTTGTATCCCCTGCTTCTTTTTTTTTTTTGGTTCCTTTGTACATTGATGCCGTTTTTGGCCTTATTAATAAATTTTTGCCTTTATCAAAAAAACAAAATAAAATAGAAAATAGCATAAGCTCCAATACTACCCATCTAGTTCCAACCCTAACTGACATAATGAATCTCCAAGAAATTAACACCCATCGATAAATTGTGCGCATAAGAAATGATAACAAACTTAAACACACAAGTTGTAATTATTGATATAAAAATGGCTGAGCCTCCTTGAAAGGTTCAATATGGACAAATGTCTAACCATGAATTCATGATATTCTAATGTCCAAAAGGTTTTTGGGTAATGGATTGAGTTATGAGCTCTTATTCAGGGAATAACAATATCCATCAAAATCAGAAAATGTTTCTTCCTTCCTGGATAAGCAAACAGCAAAGCAAATACCATAACACACTAATTGAAAACAAAGAAATTAACTAACCTCCAAATCAGAAAATAATATCCTCATCCTTCTGCATAGCTGCAGACAACAAGTTATGAGCCGCATTTATCGAAATCCCTTTCTGCAACGAAATTTCCTCAGCAACTTGCTCCTCCGCAAACAACTTAGACGCCGCAAGTTGCCTCTCAATCTCTCTCTTCTTGTATCCCTGTATCTTCTTCAACCTAAAAAAGTCCTCCCTTTCAAGCTCATCCAACTCTCCCTTAATATAACTAATAGTATTTTCCAATCTCGGCTTAACGACATTCTCCAACGCATTAACACGACGATTAGTAGTCTTGATCGCCTCATCAAGTGTCAAGAAAGATGTCTGAAGCGATGCGAGTTCAACAAGTACTTCAATCGCTTTAATATAAGCAGCACGACAAAGTTGAACCTGTTGACCACCTCTTGCAAGTCCAGTGAGAGCGTTCTTAGTTTCACCTTCTGTGAAGTACTCGAATTTCGGTAGCTTAACTCCAGCAACATTCTCTTGACGAGATCGGACTTTTAAGGACGCGCTATCAACGTTTTCAAGAACAGTGTGTTTAATGTTCTCTCCAGCAACGTATTTAACTTCAGTTAGTGCAAATGATGAGTTCTTCATGAAATCTCCCATGGATTCTTTGGTAGAAACAATTTTCTTCAGGATCTGACGGAATTGCACCGTTAAAGCATCACTTTTCTTCTTAAGAAGAGCGTGACCTCGTGTAGCTCCAACGAGACGAGCTTTCATTATTCCGAGCATGGTAACGGTGGGAACTACATTCAGACGCTGATTTTGCCCCGCCATCTTAAGAGCTTAGTAGATCTGAACAAAGAAAACAAAATTTTAGAAATCTTCTCCAATGTGCTAGAAATTTTACAAATTTCTTGATGATTTATTAACCTAGAATGATGAAAATCGTGACTGAGCGAGATCTGTGGTAGTGATACAGATTCATCGATCGACTCTGTAGCATGTAAGAACTTAATAGATGTAACAAAGATCAGTAGTTAAACGAAGAGAAGAATACTTAAATCTAACAATTACTGATCACTTAAATTACTCTTAAGAACAGTATAGAAATCATCAAATTGAGACCAAATCTGCATAAGTACATTGACACCAAATGAATTTCTTAAACACCGCCCTAAATCTGCAGCCCTAGATTGAGACCAAATCTTAACCACAACAATTTCTGATACACCTAAATCTGCTTAAAATCTACCTTTTTTTTTTTCTTTCTAAAACACAGTTATTAGATTTCTGAAACATAACAAAAATTAATAAGATCTCTGCCTAAAATATGAAGAAAAAAAAAAACGAGCTTGGTGAAATCAATTTCACCATGGAACTGAAAATAAACGAGCTTGAGAGAGAGAATTTCATGTTGAATCGATTTCAGCTGAAACGGAAAATAAACGACATTGAGAAAGATCATACCTTTTTTGGAGTTGCAGAGAGAGGGAAAGCTTCTACACGGTAATGGAGCTGCACGCAGTTGCAAAGTGACGACAATAGGTCGCCTATATAAAAGTCCTCCTTTATTATTTTAGGGTGCTGTTAAGGGGTTCTTAAAACTATCACAATATTGGGCTGAAAGCCCTCCTTTTATACCAGTTTCAAGTAGAGGACAAGCAATTTTTGTTTTATAAGTCTAATCCCTACTTTTTAACGTTTTATAAGGAAAGGAGTTAATTCCTTCTTTTATTTTAAAACTCTAAAATTTTGGTACCTAAACTACCCTTCTCTTTGCTAACCACGTATATNTTTGTTCAAATCCGATTTATATTTTGAAAGTTATGGTCATTTTTATGTTAAAATTCATTAATTGGGATTTGCTAACGTGCACCGTCATTATTCAACAGATGGGTTTTTCGTCTTTTTACATCGCCCTAACGTGTGCCGAGGACTATCCTTACATGAAAAAAAAGCATGTCCTCTACTTCAATTTTTTTCCCATGCAAGGGCATCCTACTCATTTTCCGTAAAACTATTGGGGGTGGACAAGTTAAATGGATTTTTAGTTCAAAATCACCCTTTCAATTTTTTCTTTCTTTTTACTAGGGGTGGTGAGGGTGTAAACTAAACTAAAAACTCACCTCTACCGCTGGCCACTAAACGGAACTCCACCGCCAGCCACCTCAACCTAACCGCCGGCCACCTAAAAATTACGGAAAGAGAGAAGACTAAAAGAAAGAGGGAGAGAACGAGAGGACCCACCCACCCCCTTCTTTCCTTTCCCCTCCTGCTTTCCTTCGTTCTCCTTCTTTCCCTCCCTCCCCTTCTTTCCCCTCGCAATTACACAAATAAAAAAAAATTCAGATCTAAAAATTTTTTTTTTCGAAGAAGACGATGAATTCGACTACTGGTGGTCGAAATTTTCTACAAAACTCGACCACCAGTAGTTGAATTTTTCTGAAAAAGTCAACCACCAGTGGTTGAACTGCCCAAATTTTTTAAAAAAATTTAGAACTGCCTTTTGGTAGTCGAAAATTTCAGTCAATGGTCGAATTAGTCATCTTCTTCAAAAAAAATTTAGGAATTAACAAGAGTAGCAGATCCGTTTCAGCCCAATAGTGGTTGAACTTTTCTATAAAACTCGACCACCAATGCTTGAGTTTTGATGAAAAATTTGACCATAATGGTTGAATTGCCCAAATTTTTAAAACTTTTTTGGACTGCCCATTGGTGGTCGAATTCTTCATCTTCTTCGAAATTTTTTAGATCTGAAATATTTTTGAACTGAATTTTTTTTCTTTTTATCTATGGGGACAAGTATTTAGCTAGATAGAGAGGGCCGAGTTCTAGAGAGATGGTTGAGGGTGGAGGAGGTGGTGGAGAAAGGAGAGAGATCTGGAGGGAGAGAGAGGTGGAGGCGATGGTGGAGAGAGTGAAGAGATTTGTAGGGAGAGAGGGGTGGAGGTGGTGGAGAGAAGGGACAAATTTGTAGGAAGAGAGGGGGTAGAGGAGGTGGAAAGAATCAGAAAAAAGGTAGCCGGCAATTGAGTTGCCGGCGGTGGAGTAGGAGTTGCCGGCGATGGAATGGGAGTGAGGGTGGTGAAGATGATGATTTAATTTGAGATTTTTTAAGGTTGGGTGGAAAGATACCAACCCATTTTTAGATAATCACCCCCTAGTAAAACTATGTCCATCCCCTTAACTATTTTGAAGTATTTTGTCCACCCCCTATCTTGTCCACCCTCCCAACATTTTGAAGAACTCCTTTAATAACACCCTTATTTTAAGCTGCTCCCTGACCCATGCGAAGATGATTTAAGGGAGTCTAGATCCTCTGCGTCACTGTGCTTTTTTGCCCTCAATCCACCCTAATTTTGCCTTGTGGGGACCACATGGAGTTTAAACCACTGATTTTTTTTTTAGAATGTTTACTTACCGGATAAATCATTCTCACAAAAAAAAATTAAGCATATTATAAAACTCCTAACCCTATCAAAAGTTGATTATAAATCAATGATGAAAAAATTGTTTTTGCTTTTAACAATGGACTGTTGATTTTTTTAATCTTTATTTTTTTGTCAGAGCCTTTTTTAATCTTTGTGATGCTAGAAGTTTTTTAATGAGCTAATTTTTTGTTAGAATGATCTATATGATGAGGAGAATATTCTCACCAAATCATAGTCATTGGTTAGCCTCCATGTGGGCCCCACAATGTAAAATTAGGGTGGAGACAGGAAAAGGGACATATAAAAGGGGATTTAAGATTTGGACTCAATTTAAGGCTGATTTTAGATAAAGATATTTATCTTGTCATGCAGATAATCGTCACCCGTTTGTTAGAATCAACAGTAAAATAGACATCTATTTTTCACTAAAAAGTGAGATTAGTGAAAATGGATACAATTTTACAGAAAACACCGAAATCCTTTTTTGTTTTCGTTTTCAGATTTTGAATCGTTTTCAAGATTGCTCATTTTTTTTTCAAAACAAGCTAGCAAAACACTTTTTTTTGTACCCTATTTTATGTGTTTTGGGTTAAAAGCTTTGGCCACTTTTTGGTTTTTTTGTAGCTATACGATTTTAATTACCCTTTTCATTTTCTCTTTCCTTTTTCTTTCTTCTTATTTTACTACTCTAAGAGCATCTCCAATGCATGCAAATGTCTTGTGCTTCCTATGTAGCATGTTGCCCAAGACAATGTCTTTCTTATGTGGGAAGAAAAACCTCACAATAAATATTCAAAACAAAAATGCATCTCTAATGCAAATGTCTACATGGTGATGCTAGGGTTACCGAAAAGCCTATAGAATTTTCTACCGAAGGCATAATCTGCGGTGGATGCATATCACTTTGGAATAAATGTGAATCACGAGGGTATGTGAAAAATAGTTCAACCGTCAGATTAGCTTTTGGTAGAAATTTTGTAGATTTTACTGTAAGTTTAACATTTTCTATGTCTTAAAGGCTTTTTGTTACTTATGTAGCTTTTACTTTTCTGAATGAGACAAAACTACTTTTTGAATGAGACAAAATTATTTTGTTCACATTTGCTGACTAGGATAGGAAGCCATTGTGAAGTTGAATGTCTAAAACTAGATATTGCCTTTCACCTTGTCTACTTTAACTATTGCTATATCACCATCCAAAACTTTTTTTCACATTAACATTAGAGAAGGGTTTTTGAGATGAATATCTTTTTTATGTGGCAACCATTTGTCATTGGATTTATAATAGCATCGCACCAACAGAAGCGAGAGCTGGGAAATGCAGTCATTGAGGTAGAGTTATCGTATTTGATTCCTCAACTCAAATTTTATTTGCAATGGCGATACATATTCTTTTACACCTGCATGTTATGCATCTATGTTTGATTGGAATTCTGAACCAATGAATACATCTAAGTGGATATGTCGATGAATGGTTAATAGTTGATGATTTTTTTGATTAGTTTAGGTATTTTTCATAAATTTTTTAAGTTTTTGGATAATTTTTTTTTAGATTCTTTTGGGTTAGGTAGTTCATGAAATAATTCTACCCGTTTTAAATCAACGGTCAAAATAAAAGTTTAAAACTTACAAATTTTAAGGGCTAATTTCAAGGGGTTAGAAGTTTTAGAACGTGCTGATTTTTGAATATGATGAAGCACATAGTGAGGAGAACATCCTCTTCAAAAATTAGCTCTCAGATGCATTAAATGTGGGCTCCACAAACGAGGGGTTATATAAGGAGGGGCAATATAACCTGACCCTTTAGAGATTAGCACTAATAATTTTAAGAGTCTTTTATCATATGGACCTCAAACTTCTAAATTTATTACATTTGCTACCCTAAACTTGAAAAAACTCTCTACAAACCTTTGTTCTTCAAATTCGTTACAAAATAGACTTCAAATTTTTAAAATTTCTCATTTACCCTCCAACATCAACCTATAGCTCAAGTTTTTTTTTTTAATTTCACGCCATCCAAAAGGTTTTCTTTTGTTCCCGCCATCGACTGATTAACCTCTCCCTTTCTTTTACTCTCTCTCTCAAAACTCAAACTCAAATTGGTTTCTATCAGAGTAAAACAATTGAAGTAATTTACCCATATAATCTCATAAATCGATAAAAAATAAACTCTCAAAAATCTAGAAAAACAAAGACTTGGCACCTCTTGTCAAGAACAAAATCCCTAAACCCCTAATCTTAACATTGGTACAATGGAAAGAGGCAGAGGCAGAGGCAGAGAGAGAGGGTTATTAAATGGATGATTTTTAATGCTCTTGAGACTGTTCTTTGTGATTTGAAATCGTATGAAAAGGATTTCATGAAAATATAGCTTTAGCTATAGGTACTTTGGTAGGTGAAGTATTAATGGGAATAACTGTTCGTGCCATAGTTTTCATGGCTTCAATTTCTTCAATTCAAATTCTTTGTAGCCTCATCAGATCAATTAAGTACCTTCCTATCATACTCTCTCTTATACTATATATCACCCACCCTCGCCGGTAACTCTACCACCACTACCACCACAGCTTGAGCTTCCTCTTCTTAATTTTTTGTTTTTTCTCTCTCCCATCACTTCACTACCAAATTCATCTTCAACAGCTCCCCAGAAAATCGAACCAATGAAAACCCCCTTTCCATCGAACTAACCAACTAAAATCCTAATAGTGCTGGTTGTCTCTTTTGCGGTGGCAGTGAAAAAGCCCAAAAAAGAAAAATAAAACAGTCTCAGGTACTCAAGTTGATGTTGGAGGGTAAATGAGAAATTTTACAAATTTGAGGTCTATTTTGTAACGAATTTCAAAAACAAAGGTTTATATGGAGTTTTCTCAAGTTCAGAGTAGCAAATGTAATAAATTTAGAAGTTGGAGGGTAAAAGACTCTAATTTTAAAGTCAAAGTAGATTGAGTAAGTCTAACCAAAGAGAGTCCGCCAACAACCTTATAGTGAGTGCCAATAAAATTTCCCTTTTGGATCTCTCACCCAAGGCCTTCAAAGTGAGGACCAACTACACAATCCAGTTTGGGCATTACTACAGGGACATCAGATTTTGACATCTAAGATTACATCTGCGTATATTTATTGATTGAAAACCAATCATAACAGTTGTTGAAAAAATATTGTTCCATTTCAGCCCCTCATACCACTTTTAAAAAGCAGATGTAATTTTTTGGTGTCAAATTCTGGTGTTATTCTAGCAAAACTCATCCAGTTTTGGGACCAAAATTGTTTTCATTAATTAAAGGTCAAATGGGTTGGGGAACCAGATTCTCCACGACAGTTGCAAGCCCTAATAACAAGAATTGTTAATAATGTAATTCTATTGAAAATGAAGGGTAGAGTTATAGCAAAAACTGCTCCCATCAAAGCCATTGGCTGCATTGTCCTCCTTCCTGGATACTTCTCTCCTCTCCGTCTCCGCCAGACGCCAAGTAATAAGTGATCAAATTTCACTATTTATACAAACAAAAACTTTTTGTGTTCAAAACTTGTCTAGTCACCAATAATCACATATTCCCTTTTTTGATCCGTATCGTATGGACCCACAGCCAGAAAAAAAGATTTACATGATCTGACGGTGGTGATCTTAGACAGGTCATGATAGTGGGGCCAAGGTTGGTGTATACAAATATAATATTTGTATTAGGTGGTACAGAAAAGCCATTAGGAACCAAGATTCAGGGACTGATTAGAGAGAGAGAGAGAGAGAGAGAGAGAGAGAGAGAGAGAGAGAGAGATGATCTGAACTTGGAAGCTTCAGATTTGAATTTCAATGAAGAGAAGAAGAAGAATTAGAAGAAGAAGAAAAGAGGGTATTCAATGGGTTCCTCAGAGGACAATCTGAAAGGTTTCATTTTGGCTCTTCTATCAAGTGGGTTTATTGGGGCAAGTTTCATAATTAAGAAGAAAGGTCTGAGAAGGGCTGCTGCTGCAACTGGAGTTAGAGCTGGTTGGTATTTTTGGTATAAAATTTGAATTTTTCTGAATTGGGTTTTTGGTTTTCTGAAATGGGGTTTCTCTTGATTTCAATTTTTGTCAGGTGTTGGTGGGCACTCTTATCTATTGGAGCCCCTCTGGTGGGCAGGCATGATTACTAGTATGTAATTTTTCTTCATTTACAGCTTGTAGAAGATGATCTTTGAATGTTTTTAATACTTTTCTTATTTTTTGTTTGTTTAGTTGAATTTAATTTGGCGGTTTTAGTGTCTGTTTGCTCCATAATTGTGCTGTTGGAATGGGTAAATATGAGAATTGTTTTGATTCAGAATATGAATTTGAGATGATTTAAGTTGGAATTGTGTTTTGGGTTTTACAGGCTCTAAGAAAAATTTCGCTTTTGTTTGAAATTGGAAATTTGTTTCCTTTTTATCTTGTTTGATGCCAAAGGAAGAACTAGTTTCTTGTAGATGCAAATCCAATTCACCTCTACTTAAGGTTCTCTAATTACTTTGACATGTAGGTCTCTGTCAACAGTATTCCTCTCCGTAACAAGCACATGAATACATGTGTTGGCACTTGGTTCACAACCCTTTCAAGAAATTACATACAATATTATAATTATAGTTAAGGCGAATTTTTCTGAAAAAATAAGGTTAAAATCAGCGGACAATGGCAAAGAAATGGCGCAAAGTGATTGGTGATGAACAGGCAAATTAATGGCTATGAAAATTATTATGTTTACTATAAGTAAATAGAACTAAATTCGTTTTCGGGGGTAGGGAAGGGAGTTAAGGGACCTGTTACAGGAACTTGTGCTCTACAAATAGCTGCTGGAGGAGATATCTTTCGTATTAATATGATATCCTTGTTCATGCTTGTTGACTTCACTTGTATTTGGTTTCGGTTAGATCCATTATCCTTTTGAACAGTTTGAAAAGTAAAAGAAAGCAGAGAACAGTAGTTACACTCTCTGGTAATTATAGCTTAATTAGTATAAGTAGATATATCATATATGATATCGAACAAATATTTATGCTTTAACAGTGTAAGGAATTAATCTATGGAGGATAGAGGACAGTGTATGGAATCAGCAAAATTATTTTTAAAGGGTTAAAGAACCGTTTGGATAAGTTGATATCGGAAATGAAGGGGCTAATCTTTTATTGGGGGTGTTTGACGAAGGAGTTGGTGTCTGTCTGATTTGTGGACTTAGTTTGTAATACGAAACATTGTTTAGGAGACATCCCTAAATGATCTTTGTTATGGTGTTTGCTTCCATGTGAGTCTGTTCTATCCCTACCCTTCTCTCTTTAACAAACTCTTCAATAAAAAGAGCACAGAAAAAGAAACAGAAAAAAAGAGCACAGTAGCTCTTTCCTATAAATCTTTTTTTTAATGGGAAGTTGTTAAGAATGATAGGTGGAACTGCGTCATATGCCCATGTATTGCTATGTTTGATATGTGTCTATATGTGCGTCGTGGAAAAACCTACCATTTCGTTGTTAGAGAGGTTTTGTAGTTCTAGTTTTGAGAGCGCTCAGAGACCAAATTTTCACTCACCATGGACTTTTATCTTTTTACTGATTGATATAGCCACTTGTTTTGTTCTCTGGTTGTATGATATCTTATTTAGTGATCGTTGGAGAAGTCGCCAATTTTGTTGCCTATGCGTTTGCCCCAGCAGTTCTTGTTACCCCTCTTGGCGCATTAAGTATTATTGTCAGGTAACTCTTTCAGTTGCATTTTTACATTGAATTTTTATCACAAGATCCTAATATCTCTACATTGGTGATTAATGATTTTTTTTTTTTTTGCATTGGCACAGTGCTGTACTGGCACACTTCATTTTAAAGGAGAGGTTACACAAACTAGGGATTTTAGGCTGTGTGATGTGCATCTGTGGTTCCATTATAATTGTCACCCATGCCCCACAAGAGCACCCAATCACTTCTGTTCTGGAAATATGGAATATGGCAACTCAAACAGGTCACAAATTGCTCATGTTCTTACTCTTTTATATATTTAGTTGTCTCAATGTTTTGACTGACAATAGTTGTTTTGTAATTTTCAGCTTTTTTGCTTTATGTGGCATCGGTTATCGTGTTGGTTTTCATTCTAGTCTTTCATTTTGCTCCGCAATGTGGGCATACAAATGTGCTGGTTTTCACGGGAATTTGTTCTTTGATGGGTTCCCTCTCGGTAATTTAATTGAACTATTGATAGTTTTCTATTTTTCTGATCTGAGTTCTCCAAGTTTCAAAGACAGGGAGACCTGACTCTTCTTGGAGCTTGCTCAGAATCATGGATAGATCCCTTTGAATAGCTCAAATGATGGGCTCAAATAATATATATATTTTTTTGAATAAATAAATAAAATAAGTATTCAACTAATTCAACTACAAGTTGCACAGCTTTTTTAGATATTGGCCAGCTAAAGAGAAGTTCTTCTTTAGCTTGCATTGCAATACCTATTTAAAATGACTGACTTTGTCAGTTTTTAAATGCTGGTCTAGTTTGCTATATTTCTATCAGATTGGACTTAAAACTGCTAAACTGCAATGTTTTCTAATTGCTTCATTTACAGGTCATGAGTGTTAAAGCCCTAGGAACTTCCCTGAAGCTGACTTTCGAGGGTAACAATCAGCTAATCTACCCAGAGACATGGTTCTTTATGTTGGTAGTGATTACTTGTGTTGTCACCCAAATGAACTATCTCAATAAGGTTGGTGACAGTTCTTTACATCTTATGAAGCTTTGCTTTCATCATGTGGTTCTCTGATTTAGTAAACCAGCTGCCTGAATTTTTAATATTGGTTTGTATCCCTCTGAGTCTTTTTTTTTTTTTTTAATGTTTTTTATGTTTCTCTCTGGTTAGCTTTAATATCATGAAGTTCGTCTGGATTATAATAGTGATGTAGTTTTAGGACTACAATACACACTAGGGAATAGGCACTGGATAATTATTTATGCATGACATAGCATGAAGTTGAAATACTTTTCCGTTATCTTCGGCATTGTTAACTCATTATTCTGTGTTGTCTTTGAGGACTTCTACTTTTCATTCTATACAATTAATAACAGTGTTTGTTAGTCATACTTTCATGCGCGAGTAAAGTTAATATAAAAGCAAGAATATTAGTTCATTAAGAAATCCAAGGGCAAGAAAACAATTAATTGAGCACTTTCAGTAAAAACTCAGTTGTAGAACTTCAGTTTAAGAACTTATACGAAACAAAATTTATCCTGAAAATTCAAAGTAAACCCATAGACGAAGTAATCTGATCAAATGCAACTATGCACCTCATAAGGAAAAACTTATCAAATTTCTGATTCCTCCATGCACTCTAAAGTTACTCCTCAGATAACTATCTAATGCATCCATAAAGCTTTTCTTTCTTTCTTTTTTCTAAAGAAAATAAGACAAAAGAAACCTATAAATCCATTCTAACCGAGTCATGCATCAATCAATTTAAGTTATTGTAGCTCATATCTGCCCTTTTTAAAAATTTTAAGATAACTATCTCTGCCACTCATGCCGATATGCTCTTCATTCGAGGATGAAACCCATAACTCCTATACAAAGCCAACGTGCTCATTTCATTAGTGTTTGGCCTTCTATCTTGAACCTTGGGATCTTCGCCTCCTCTGTCTTTGATCCTGTACATGAAACTGAGCTCCGAATCGGGAATGATTACAACATTGAACCATGAGGACAAGGATCAACCTCTATTGATTTGTTCTCATCCTTCATAGAAGGCTTCCAAGATTCCTCAGAGGTTTACATAGCTGCACTTACTGAGCTTTTGTGCTTGCTCATATAGTGTGACAAGGTTTCCACCAACACAAGTACAAGTAGATGCCTTATGGATACGATTTTTGAGAAATAGGATCTTATTGTGTTAAGCCGATCTAGGTTCGGTGTTACATGTGATTTGCATAACTTGGATTTCTTTTTTTGCACCATAATTTTTGAAAATACTCATCGCCTTTTTAGCTATACTTCTACATATTTTTCAATTTTTATCTCTGTTGTGGGAAGGATTTCTGAATTTTCGAACTGGGTTACAAAGTTGTCATGACTGCAAATTTTTAAGAAGCTTATATTTCTAACTGTACATGTTTCAGGCTCTTGACACTTTCAACACCGCAGTTGTGTCACCTATCTATTACGTCATGTTCACAACACTAACTATTCTTGCAAGTGTCATAATGTTCAAGGTATTGTTTAATTTAATTCACCGAGCATTTTTTTAATCGAATTCACATACTCACATTTCCAGAAGTCTTGCTATATAAGTTGCTTGCTTCGTTGAACTGATTCTTTTAAACAAGCCAACATATGAAGCTGGACAAGTTAAGTCTCACTTGATCATAAATCCTATCTAATTAAGGTACATCCAGAATAAGATGAATTTAGATGGTATTTCATAAAATGCGCGATTATCTTGAATATATCAACCATTTTTTTATTTTTCCAATGGCCTGGAAGAGACAAAAGAAACATCTTCTTGTTTCTTCAACAATTTATTGGAAATTGATTTTAGGCCTTGGATCTCTTTTTGCTTCATAGTCCATACCTGGAATGCTAGACAGTTATATCAATTTTATTAGAACTATCTCCAACATGCGTGGACCTGGAATGACTATGCATAGATCACCCATATTTGTTTGGTCCATTCCAGTGACTAGTAGACCTCCGGAAAAATAAAAAAATAATTCGCAATGATATAAAATAAATAAGGAATTGCTTTAGTAGTTTTTGCTCCTGTTATAGCAGTTTATTTCAGGATTGGGATGGACAAAGCGGGGGGAACATTGTATCTGAGATATGTGGCTTTATCGTTGTGCTCTCCGGAACCATTTTACTGCATGTCACCAAAGACTTCGAGAAAAGCCCCTCCTTTCGAGGTGCATGATAAAAAAAAAAAAAAAAAATTTCTTCTTGTTTACCATTTTTCACTCTTTTCTATTGTATGATCAGTTAATAATTGAAATTTTGAGTTACTTGTTATTTAAATGTTTTGCATTTATGCAGGTAATTATGCACCAGCATCCCCAACTTTATCTACCCAGCTCCGTACTGGAAACGGGGAATTACTGTCACATGATGAGGAAGATGCAACGTCTCCCGAAGAAATGCGTGTAAGGCAAGAGCTGTACTAGCCAAGTTCAGTCCAAAACACTGACCCAATTTATCAGACTATGGGGTTTTATATGAAACCAAGGAAGAAGTTTCAAGAACTCCATGAATGCATATATATTCCAGTCTGATGAGTTAAACACCATGAATCCAGGTTATAAAGAGTCCTGGAATAACAGAGCTGATTGAATTTTTTCAACTCTGGGGGCTGGTTGTGAAGGTTTCCATGAAGATCGCAGTCTGACATGCAAACGCGCCTGTCCTTGTAATTTCCTGGAGGTGCTGATTTTTTGGGTGGTTTGGTTTGATGGTTTTTAGTTCATAACAGATAGTTGTGGGAGAAAAAAATTGGATCCCTCTGTGCGTAAAAAAACTTAGATTCAGTGTGTATAGGATCTTGTCGCATTTATCTTATGGAAAATATTTGCATGAGAAATATATTTGTTTGGCAGATTGGATTGTATGAGTGCTTGTAAGTAAGACAGAAAGTAGTGTGTTTTTTCCCCAATTTTTTGCAGTCATCTGAATTGATGAATATTTCTTCATTTTTAAGACTGTAAATTAGATTTTGTCAAGATTGGATTGATTCAAAATTGGTATTTTCTGAGAGAAGTTGTAGTTTATTTGTTGTGTTTTAAATTGAGCAATCATAGATAATTAGCAGCTATTTTCTAGGCCTTGCTTGGTATTCTGCTAATTAAGAATGCATCAACTTTCTTTGGTTTTTGGTGGGGATCAGTGGGTGTATCTTTCATGGTATTTGCAGTGGGCTTACAAATAAGAGGCGAACGACTAAATATTCAGAGTTTCAGCGTGTTCACGTCTTTTTTGTGAGTCCTCTGCAAAACCCATAAAAGGTGAGGCATTCTTTATTCTTGCGGAATGCAAGATTTAGCAGAATATCAAGTAGCCTAGGTGTCAAAGTTTGATCAATAGGGCCTAGGTGTCCTTGTTTCTTTCACCTTTCATATACAAATCTATCTATATCTATTTCTATAATACAATTCAGGACGGGGGCAATTTTGTCTCTTTTCGACAAATTATACAACCTGTGCCTAAGACAAAAATGCTCTTAAGCTTCTAAAAATACCGGATGTGTCTCGTGGTAGTAAATGACCAAAATAACCTTATTTTTTTTAATACCTTTATACCCTTTAACAACTTTATTATATAAATGACCAAAATAATTTTATTTTCTTTTACAAAATACCGGACGTGTCCCTGACCATAGTTATTTATTTACACATGATTTACACTTGATTTACACTTGATTTACACTTGATTTACACTTGACGGTGGAGTCGCGGGAAGTGGATCCAAGGGCGCGTGTGTGGGTGCGGGCGAAGTGCGTATGAGGGCAACGCGCGTAGGAGAAACGTGTGTAGCATGTTTGGACATCAGCGTGTGTGGGGAGAATGGACAAAGTTTTGAGCCATGCCGGACGCACAATGATATTCTTCATAAAATAACAAACTTTCATTTACAGATTAGCTCAAATGCAACAACTTCAAGAACTGCTAAATGAAAGTTTTTGTTTCACAAATGCTTGTAAATTGCACTGTTAAGTTGAGATTATGATGGAGATGGATCTCTTAACTGCAACATTATAGAAGGTTAAATACTTACCAAAAAAAAATGCTATCTTCCATATTTTAGATTGTAGTGAACAGAAGGCAAAAAACAAAAAACAGTTACTGAGTAATAACATGTTCAAACACTACAAACTCCAGTGAAAAGAAACAGGAAGGGGAGCTACAGAAGGAAGCTAAACTTGAATATTGATTGACCCCCTAGATGATAATAGATCACTTGATTGCCATGACATCATTGATTCATTCATAAAATTTTACAACCAAAAACGACTTTTTTCCTTCAGAATATTGAGCAGATAATGCAACCGATTGTAGGATTTCCTGTTGAAACTTAGGTCTGCTGAAATCATGGACCTTGGTTATCCTAGTTAGAAATAAAGTGGGTATTTCATAGCTTTTCTTCATTGATCAGTTTTTCATAAAATGTTAGATGATCTTGTCAGTTAGGTGTACTGTACTGTATCCCTTGAGCTGTAAATATTAGGTTATTCCTCTCATTCAGAACACTTACAACACCCTAAACCTACCCGCCAACCCAAGCATTCACTGTTCTGATCAAACTTGATAAAGCAGTACAGTGTGCTCTGACTAAAGGATGTAAGTTACTAAACACAACCTAGTAAAAAGAGGAGGAAGTCTGTCAATGAAAAAACTTATTACGATTATACTGCTTTTGAAGGGATTGCTAACAAATGTATAATTCTTTTGAATTCCTTCCCCTAATGGAGGACTATAATTGGCTATTAGAAAATCCATATATAAACTAAAACTTAGATGTATAAAGTGCAGTTATTTATTCCAGTTTAACGCTCATGACTCAGATAATTTAATAGTCCACAAATAGAAACAAACTACTTCTCGAAAATAAACCATATACAGCGAAAAGAGTAGCATTACTAATAAAAAAAAGCCAGTATGTAAAGCAACCAAGAATTCAAGAGAAATGAAATTGTGAACCACAAGAAGTCGAGGAAACTAGCAAACAAGGTTAGAGAAAATGGAAAATAAGACAAAAAAGAAAGAGATGGTACCACTTGTGCACTGAAGAGAGATGAAAAGAGAATGTATTTATTTGATCACAGTAGAAGAAACTTGCAAATAGTTGTTATAAACTTATAATCAAATTCAGTCTACAAGCAGAATCTCATCCTTAGAGCACAGTCTTACAATCTTTGCGCTAGGAAATCTGCAAAGAAATACATGCTAGCTTATATACTCCCGAGATGCCCATCTTTCTTCATGCCTTCCCAATGTGTACCCCATTGAAGGAACCTCAGTTAGATGAAGAGGATCCGGCTCTATCCCATAATCTGTCAATGGTCTATCTTCAAGAACATCATCATGATTTGTCACGAATTCTGGAATTTCAACCTCATCTTTTTTTATATCTTCCCAAAGATACTGCAATCGGCTAACATACTTTATCTTCCAGTATAAGCTGCAGATAGATGACAGATTACATTATAATGCAGTTTTTATACCAAGCACAACATATTTTGGGGTTTTCTAATTAATTAATTTTTTTTTTTTTATGAAGTTTGTGATTTAAAATTTCTCTCACAAGAAATCAAAGAAGACCTCACCCTTCACTTAAGAAGAACCGACCGAGCGTGGCAAAAACTAGCCTTGATCTTAAACCTGGATGAACAAAGTACAGAACCTGCAACCTCTCTTTGTAGTCCAATGGAAGTTCTTCATAAATCCACCTCAAAATGGTCAAGCCAGGATTATTATCCTCCTTCTGCACAGTGCTATGCAAGTAAAGTATTGAAAATGGGCCGCTTGACAACTCGGCGAATATCTTGTGAAAAATGTACTTCTTCAACCGCTCCCCACTTATCACAGGAGCTGTATATGTAGAATTAAATCAGTAATCAAATATGGCAATCTCATTTATCACCCAAATTTAATCTGGGTATCCCATTAATCACCCAATTTTTTAACAAATTCAATAGTTCTCGAATTTTCAGCAGATGAGACCAGAGCAAAAAAGGAATTTTCAGAACTACTGAGTTTTTTTGAAGTTCTTAACAAGAAATGATTGTTAGAATCTTTGTAACGTTTCGTTCCTTCCTTTTGATGGAATAGCGTATGTGTAATCTTTTCTCAATAAATGAATTCTTTGCTTCTTCTCAAAAAAAGAGATGTTCTCACTGATTTAACAGTTATCATTGATATATTGGCAGGACACTCATATGATACAACATCAAGTATGCAAAACACTGTTTAATTAATTTATTTATATCTTAGAGCTTAAACAAATAGTACAAAGATTGCATTGAATATACTTGGGGAAATTTGCAATTAGCAAGAACCATGGAAAATAACATTTTACAAAAGAGAGACATGAAATTACTCANAGAATCTTTGTAACGTTTCGTTCCTTCCTTTTGATGGAATAGCGTATGTGTAATCTTTTCTCAATAAATGAATTCTTTGCTTCTTCTCAAAAAAAAAAAAAAAATGTAAAAAAAAAAAATGTGGGTCAATTTTCACCGGAATAATTTCAAAAGTTAGAACCATTGAGTTTTTTTGAAGCTCGTAACTATAAAATAATTCAAATTGGGGGTCAAATTTCACCCAAATAATCTCATTCATACCCAGAGAAAACAAAGAAATCAGTTTCAGTACTGTTGAGATGCTCTATGAAGAAGTTGATTCAAATTGTTTGTGGGTCAAAATTAATCAAAACAATCCTACAAAATTTCAAACCAAAAAGAAAAAAAGAAAGAAAACAAAATAAACAGAGAGAGACCTGGAAAGTACTTGCCGACAATTCGAACAATACGGTTACCAGACTTATCAAAGCCTTGAAGACAAAAGATTTGTAAGGCATCAAGGTCTGAGAAATCTTGATTTTCATCGCTGTAAGTAAGGGTAGAAGGACAATCGTGCCAGTTCTCTTCTTCTTGACTTGCTGTTGTTCTATGTTCAACTCCATCTGATGTTGATACCAAGAACGGACGACCGTCGATGCCGAGATCTGACGCCAACACCACCACTGATGTATCCTCGGACGACCCTCCTTGCTCCCTCGCAAACGTACTCCCCATCCCCTCTCTCTCTCTCTCTTCTTTCTCTCTCTTGTTTGCAGAGTGATGCCAAACTGGGGTTTATGACTTTAATCTGAGGAGACTGAAAAGTCTGAAAGAAGGAAAAAAAATACATCTGAGAAGACAAAATCTGGGTCGGTGACTTATTTCTAAAGTTTGACCGTTGGATTTTGTTGATATTTTTTTTCAACGTAAGGTCGAGATCTTGGTATATTATTGGTTTGGTGAGTGGATGGTATAAAAATTATAAGGGTTAATTTAGTTTACCCCAGAATAATTGGCCGACTTATCCCCTCAAATATCAGATATTGAACTTACCTCCTCAAACTCACGGTTTCGGTGATTTCTGCCGTTAGAAGGCACACGTGCGTCTCGCACGCTCTATTTTTTAGGGGGGTAAGTCCGATTAGCCAATTATTCTAGGGGTAAACTAAATTATCCTAAAAAATGATGCAGATGAGAAATTAACCCTGAGAGAGAAACTAAAATGGAGAGATGGATGTTGGTGTTTAAGGATTTAATTAATCAGAATTCTTAATTACTTTTTTATCAGAATTCTTAATTACTTCTACTCCTTCACCACCACTTCATCTTCTCCATCCTCAAATTCATCATAAATTTTCAGAGAATGAGATCTACTGCTCTTCCTTCTCTGTATTGGGTTCTTTCCAATGACATTAATGAATTGATTAAATCTAGACAAAAGATTTAAAATTTAAGAGAACTTCACTATAATTGACCATATAAAAAAGATAAAAATATTAACTAATTATTCTAATTTATAAAGACGAACCTGAAAGACCCTCTCATCAAAGACACCAGGTGAGATTTGAAGAGAATTTGAACTATTTCCATCACTAAAAGCCCAAGTTCGACAAACAATGGTGATTCCTCCCCACCATCACCCATCTCTCCATTTTTGTGTCTCTCTCATGGTTAATTTCTACTTTGTACCATTTTTTTTGGGATAATTTAGTTTACCCCCCAGAATAATTGGCTAATCAGACTTACCCCCTAAAAAATGGAGCGTGCGAGACGCACGTGTGCCTTCTAACGGCAGAATTACGGAAACCGTGAGTTTGAGGGGGTAAGTTCAATATCTGATCTTTGAGAGAGGTAAGTCCGATTGACCAATTATTCTAGGGGGTAAGCTAAATTAACCCAAATTATAAATATGATTTGCCCGATGATATGTAAGCGCCTAATAAACCACTACCAACGTAATTACTAAGGGATATAAAAAGCGAATTTGCAAGCATTGGAACTAGGGGTGTGAATGAGACGGTTCCGGATTTAGGTTCCGATTCGGTCCCGTTAACATAAAGCGATTCCGGATCCGGTACCGCTAGGATCCGCGGGTACCCGTTTTTAATTATTATTTTTTTATTTTTTCACATAAAACCTATTTGTATTTTGTATTTTCGTATTTTATTTAATTATAAAATTTATTTTATTACGAAATTTATTATATAATAGTCATTGGTTTCTTTTTTTAATTAATTTTTTTTAAAAATTATTATATAATAGTAAATTAAATTATAAAATTATTACGGAACCGGGTACCTGTTGGGTGGATCCGAAATTAAACGGATCCAAAACGGGTAGATCCGAAATGGATCTGAAATTTATCGGATCCACAAAATGAGGTCCCGAAACTGTAAAAAACGGTTCCGGTACCGGTTCGGTTCCGCGTACTTTGGTACCCATTGGCACCCCTAATTGGAACATCAACTATCAAAAGTAGAGATACTGAACAATGGGTCTTTGGCCCAACAGGTGTTCACCCCTCCTATGACTTGTGAAGTCTTCGGATCAAAATTCTTTATTGTGGTTTACTTTTAGTTTGTCCCATGTAATATGTGTAGGTATTGTTCGTTGGCTCTCTAGTGGCAGTTCGGTCGGTAGATCAGATGTATTTGGCAGTGTTTATGCACTTCTCACACTTATATCATGGTGTATCTTTACTTATTAAATATGTATCTTGGGCAATAGTTTCCCTCCTTCAAGAAAAAACAGTAGAGATACTTGAGTAGTCTAAATAATGCACAATTTTTCTGACGTTTTTTTTAATTCCTCCATGCACAATCAACAACAACAACAGATTTTACTAATTAAATTAGCTGATATAATTAATTTTCTTAGGTTTATGTTTTATAACACCTTATTGTTACACTCAACTTACACCTATTAGTAGACCCGCATGCAGATGATTCTAGGACTGGCTTTTTGTGATGATGACTTTTTCACCATGTAGATAAACATTAACCCATGGATCATGGCTATGTAGGCCCACAATTTGATGTAAAGTAAGTGTGGTTTTACCAGACATAAAAGTGGGGTTTTGCTGGAGCTGACAACGGGTCGGATTAGGATCGACCCTAGGCGGATTGGCGAGCCAAGATTATCAAACTCTAACTCTTATTAGTTAATGAAACAGGTCAATTTTTGAACTCTAACCCTGACTAGTTTATCATATTCTTATATAAAATAAGTAAACAAGATAGGGACAACCTTAACTCTAATAGAGTTAAAGGGATAACGGGTTAGAAATGCTCAATCCTAACTCTGACTTGTTTAGCTAGCGGGTCCATTTAGAGTAGGATTTGGCGGGTCAAGTTAGGGTAGAGTTGGTGGGTCACGAGTCATTTTGCCAAGTCTAGGTTTTACCCAAGAAATACGAAAGTCTCCCTTATGGACGAAGAGGAGTCGCCCTTGCAACACTAGTAGTAGTATATAATTCCTTGAACCCTACTTCATTTTCATTTTTTATTTTTATTTTTATTTAAAAAAAAAAAAACCTTAACCACCAAGTTTGTACATGATTAATTTAAGCCTCTCCCTGCCGTGCCTGCCCTTCTTAACATACTTCCACCTCAACATATCTCACATAAAACTAACACCAAAACTCATTTCTCTCTCTAGCTCTGCGTGCAAAAGAAGTAGCCATGGAAGCCAAGATCGGAAAGTTTTTCGACTCAATTGGAGCGTTTTTCAGTGGCGGAGATCAGATCCCGTGGTGCGACAGTGATATCATCGTCGTAAGTTTTTTTATCTTCAGATACAATATTTTTAATTTTCTGTATTTGTGGTTCTTTCTCGTTGAAATTAGGGTTTCCTCTTGTTTTTTTTGGTTTTATCTTCTTCTTCTTCTTCTTCTTCTATTTTCTTGTCGGTAGACTCGGTACTGGGTAGTTTAAAAAGGCATAATGTGATCCGATGTGAATCTGTTGCTGAAATGAAAACTACTTTGATTGTTTTAGGGTTTATCCAAATTTTCTAAACCCCACATAAAAGTTTTTACGGGTGGTGGGGAATTTTTTTAAAATTTTTTTTTATGAACATCTCCAGATGCCCAATTTTGTGATTACATCCTGCTGTGATCGATTTGATGGTTTTTAAAACCTTAGTGGAGAAAATCCTGCACCAACAACCTTGTATGCTACTTAATAAATAGTAATTAGGAGAATATCATCTGCTTCATCCTTTTTATAGGGTAACTTTAATCTGCTTTGTCTTGATTCTTAGCTTTGCATATACATGGCTGTTGAACTTGTTTGAAAATTCTTATTTGAATTAGGATTCTTGACAGAGGGATTGATATTTGATGAGGGTTGTGGGATAAAGTTCTGAGAGCTTCAAAATCTACTCATTATGATCTTTTATGTTAGTTTAAGAACAGGGGTTTTAAAGCAATTTCATGTTATCATAAGCATCTGAATCCAACTAGTGTGATACGTTTAAATCTGACTTGTTTGCATGCTTTTACCTCTTGGTAGAGTCAGATTTTTATAGCGAGTAGTCAGCTTAAAAATTAAGCTGAATTTAGATGAAGGTCGGACTTCATACTGAGTTATCGTTGCAAGTTCACTTCTCTCATTCTCTGTAAAGGTGGAGTTTCCTCTTTTTGGGGTCATTATGAAGATCAACGATACATTTTAACAATTAAAAATTATCTACTGTTATATGCCTATTATAAACATGGTATCTGAGGTCAAATTTTTCACTGATTTTCTAACATGTTCTACTGTAGTGTCTTTTATTACTAGGCCACCACACACATCCTGCACCACCATGAAGAGTGGGTAGGCCAAAAATACTTAGCTACTGTCATTTAGGACAATCTCAGTTAAAAAACGGCATACTTGTGAGCTCTTTATCTCAATCCATATTACGAAACTATTGAACACTCTTCTACCACCAACTCTGAAGTGGGGCTGATCGCAGTATTATGATTGTGAAAAGGCTTCTCCCAACTTCTTATGTTCCGTACTATTTTTGGTTCAGGCTCCATTCTCGGATTTTCTCACGGGGCAGCATTTAAAAAATGCTCTTTAATCTTCTGCTTTCTGTGCTTATATTAACTTCTATGTGAGCTAACAAAAGCTTCATCGTACCCGATCATCTCCCCTAAACAATCTTCAGCAACGGTGTTAAAAAGATTTATTGCACAATTCGCGGATTTTACATCACATAATGATCCTCATCAATTTTTGGCATTAAGCTAGGATTGGTGTCTCCTTGTGTTGGCTTAATCAAACTACAAAAACTTTTATGAGTATTACCTTTATAAAAAATATATATTGAGTTTAAGAATTGACTGGTTGGAGATGAAAAATCTGGTTGTGGTTATCTTTTATCTCTTTTTTTTTTTCCCCCTACAAAGAGTTATATTTTGTTGCTGACTTTGTGAAAAGTTTATTTTAGCTTGCCATTAGGCCTATGTTCTTGATCTCAAATTAAACCTGAACTGTTATTTGAAGTTTGAACACACACAGCTGTTGGTGATAAAAGAACACATCCAACCAGTTCCTTAACGAAAAACTGCTCTTTCATGTCGAACTGTTCAACCCAAGTGGTTAAACTGGTGAGCTGATCAAGTGGGCTGGATTGATCTAGCATTTGTTGCGGTGTCCTAACCTATGTTATGCATTGACAGGGTTGTGAAAGAGAAATTAAAGAGGCTGGAGATGATGCCTCAAAAGAGGTTAAGGATGAAAGCATCATGAGGTTATCATGGGCTCTTGTTCACTCAAGAAAACCAGAAGATGTGCAACGTGGAATAGCCATGCTTGAAGGTGAAATAAGGAAAACCTTTTCTAAGAGGCAGTTATTATTTCCAAATTTTTTGTCACTGAAAATAGTTGTGTTTTATATGTTAAAACGTGCATAGATTTTCATATTTGTATTCTTTACTAACGTGAAGACCTTGCTAAACTGAAGAGCTTGGTTTTTGTAGCTGCTTTGGCTAGTGCAAGCAACCCACTTCAGAAGAGGGAGAAGCTTTATCTGCTTGCAGTTGGGTATTACAGAAGTGGTGACTATTCAAGGAGCCGGCAGTTGTTGGATCTATGTTTGGAGGTTTGGTCTCTGTTTCCTAGTTCCTCATAAATAGTTTAGTAATGCAGGACTACAAGGATTTGGTTATTCACCCACAATAATACAAGTAGAATAGGATAAAAAGAAAAAGAAAAAACTAAAGATCAATTTGATAGACATATAGGTATCTTCCCTTATATTGCTGTTTATAATATTTTCCATTGATTTGATTTGCAGATTGCACCAGACTGGAGGCAAGCCTTGACCCTGAAGAAGACAGTTGAAGATCGAATAGCTAAAGGTGAGTGTTCTTACTGTTTTACTTTGAGGGTTTAATATTTTTCTCTTCTCTGCTGTTGGAAGGAACAACTGAGATTTGTCATGAAATGCAGATGGTGTGATCGGCATAGGCATCGCTGCAACTGCTGTTGGACTTCTGGCTGGTGGAGTTGCTGTCGTGGCAGCAGCAGCTCGTAAGAAATGATCCAACCCCTTATAGACTGGCTTTGTGCATAACAAGTTAACAACCTCACTCTATCGCCTCCACCTTGGTCAACCCTCAAACGTCTATACTAAATATTCACCAATTGGTTTTTGTTTGTTCTGAATGTTTTAAATAATTGTGGAGAAAGGGTTATTTAGCAAACTTGGCTACATTTTGATGGTTCCTTTACTGCATATATGAATTAGATTGTTAGAGATTTTTTTTCCTGTTGCAGTATAAAGTTTGCTATCCTACATGGAAATAAATGGGTGGAGTTCCTTCACAAGAGTCAATTCTAGATTCCATTCTGTGACTTTAGATAGCTGCATCTTCAATTGGGACTCCCTCTTTATTTAAAATCATTCACAAGCTTGGCTATCTTTATTTGTAAATTTAATTTTCTCTGAGACTCTAGACTGATGTTTCCTACTCTAGGAGAATCAACGTCTAAATATTTGTACATTTTGCACCTGTCTATATTTAAATTTCGTTCATGATCAAAAAATTCTGTGACTTTTGATGGTTCTGTTGTAAAGAGAGGATGGTATAAGATTTAAGTGATTCTCTCTTCAATGGGCAAGAGAAAAGAAGGGAGAGAGAAACGAACAAAAGTTCTAAAGGATCCTGTAGGAACGTAGTTGTTGATGTTAATTTCTCATGTTCAATTCCTCTTTATATCCGGATTTTAGTTCTATTTTTTAACACTGTAATCTTGGTTGTGGAGCTTGTCTTGTGGATATGAGGACAACCCCAAAAAAGCACCCCCGGATACCGGGTTGCGGGACCTGAACCTATTAGGGCAAGTTTAGTGGAGTCCAACAATCCAAAATTTATGGATTTTCTACTTGGGATCTAAGAATCCAATTTTCCATTAGTTAAGAGATAGGTAGTGGAACGACGATTAGATCGGTGGGTTGAAAAAATGATCATTTGATAGTGTTGCCGACCATTAGATTGTTGCAAAATTCAAAAAATAAAAATAGTTCGATCATGCACTTTAAAAAAGTTTTTTGTGCAATGATCAGATGACCGCACCGATCATCTGATAATTGCACAAGGCTTAAAAAGTGATTTAAAAAAAAAAACACAAACGATCATTTGATGGTCGGTCGTTCTTCCCATCCATCTTTTTTCTCACTATTTAGTTTCTAGGGTTGTGCATTTTCAAACCAAACCGACCCAATCCAACCAATGTTCATTGGATCGAAACCAATCCAATTGGATTAGGATCGGTTGTGTTCTTTTTAAAACCAATGTGGGCGGATCGGTTGGTGGATTGCCTTGGTCGAAACCATTGAGCAACCAATCCAACCACTCTATATATGTTTGTGTAATTTTATTAGAAAAGTTAAGGGTAAAACTGTGAAACTGAACTTTAAAACACTCACTTTCAATACTAATTAAATCCTAAACGTGAAATATTTTCGAAACTCAAACAATACTCTAAAGGGACTAGGCAGAGACGCCATTGAAATCCCCCTCTTCATCATCATCTTTATGATCTCCAGATCCGGTTCTTCCAACAAAAGCGATGATGAAGCCCACTCCAAATTAGAAAAAATACGAGGTTCATCTCTCTCTCTTCTTTCTACTAGCTACTAACCTACTAGAGTACGAGATGATGAATTTCAATAATATAGCATCAGGATCAGCAGATGAATTAAGAACGGAAAAAAAGGAAAGCAGTAATCTCCATTCATTCAATTTTTTAAAGTTTTTCTTTTACAAGATCTGAAATCAATCCTATCTATGGATGAAGTTGATGTTGTACATGTTAAATGGAAATTTTTGGTATTTGTATGTTGTTATGGGTGAATCTAAGATTTAATTGTTACTGTAAGATTTATTGATTGAAGTGAATCTAAGATCTATCATCTAGATTATGTGTATAAAAACAAAATTGGGCTTTAATGTTACTGTAATATTTTTTTTTCTTCAATCACTTGAACCGGTGAAACCGACCCGGTCCAATCCAACCACTTGGATCGGGGCGGATCGGAGCGGATGGCTGGGCGGATCGGAGCGGATGGCTTTCTTAGTAACCAATCAAAGATTGGATCGGCTGCGGATCGACTCTAACTCAACGGTTTCGATCCGCTGCACACCCCTAGTCTCTACCCCTACATCTATGGAATAGATTCTTAAATTGGACTCTTGGACTCCCACTACCCTTGCCTTTAAGTTGGTTTTGGTCTAACTAGAGCGCGGAGCGGGAACGAGAGCGTCAGAGCGACCAATTAAAAAGTATTCTTAGTTCTGAACTGCTTTCGAAGTGGGAGCATCACCCTATATCAAGGTTCCGGTTACTAAGGTTTGGATACTCAAATAAGTGGAAGTGTGGAACCCGAATTAAGATAATCAGTTCTGGGTCAGGTCAGTCCATGGGTATTTTGGTTCTGATTCTTGGCAATGTCCTTCCTCTTATATAGAGGACATTTTTAGAAAAATAAAGGAGAAAAACAGAGAATCCAGTATTTGCAAGTCAATAACTCCTTGCCAATGGAATTTTCTTAGTAAGAAATTGACAAAGTAAACCTGATTTTAAAAGTTTAGATCAGTGAGAAGCAAAAGCCTTGAATGATTTATGTACAAACACAGCTGAATACAAACTCACACACAAATTGAGTTCAGCTAATCCCAAGTTTTACTGCAAACCACAACTAGGGCACCCATTAGAAGCATTCTCAAGGTTCATCTACTGATCTTTGAACTGGAACCAAGTACAATATAATCCTCAGATTTTTGCACCAAGCAAGGTCATTAAGAAGTCCTTGTAATCTCCTGAAGTATCATCAACAACAGCGTTGTCGAGACTACTTTTGTATGTATCAAAATACACACCTCTAATCTTCATCATGTCGATTTCAGCTCGGCTTACAATTGCTCTTGTTAGTGAATCTTCGTCTGTTCCGAGCCCTACAATTGAATCTCTCACAACCTGATCATGATTCACACTATGAGAAGAAGCTTAATTTCAAATAAGTCTATATATAGCTCTAAAATGAAGAACTAGTACTACTACTTCACCTCTGCAAAGTGTTTTTCCGGCGCCTCAATGCACTGAACCACCATTTGCAATATCGATTCCAGGTCGCCGGTGCCACAGCTCTTAATATCCTATCAACGCAGATGATGAATCATGTTAATAGAACTTGCTACAACTAAAGAAGGGCATTAAGGAGTCGGAAGTAGTTCTATTTCTAGTAGAAACACTCTTACCTGGTCAATTGGATTCATGTAGTCTAGCCTGTAACACTCGAAAGTTGCTTTGAGTTGGAATATATTTCTCGTACTTAGTATCAAAACCACATCATCATGATCCAACTGCTTCTTTTCGATGGCGTCTCGAAGCTTAGCTGCCTCCAACTTCGCGACGTTGCCATCCACCATTTCACCATCGTATCTGTAGGAGCTCACCAAGCCAAGAAGAAGCTGTATGATACACACAACGAATCGAAAACAGAATCAGCACAGGATGTTTCAGGCATAATCTGTATTGAGAGTACAATCTATAATTCCATACTAATCGTATAAACTCAGAATAGATTCATGTCAGTTATTTCGTTGGATATCATGACTTTTTCCTCTTTCTACAAGAACCCTCCTTCAACTTTTTTTTTTCCCTCTCTCATTCAATTTAACCAGAAATAACTAACCAATACGTCTTTATCGAATCAATTGTGAAAGTAAAATGTATGTTTTACGAATATGGCATTCGTGCATTACGCGCTTTATATATAGAAATGCTCAAGCCGTGAGGGGATTTTCGCATGTGCTTTGCTAAAACATTCGAAACGTTTTGAAATATTAGAAATTTTGGGTTGAATGAGTTGGATTACCTTTCTCAAAGATGGTAGGTTTACATAGGATGAGATATCTTCTTCAAGAGAGCAATCAAAGAGAGAGCAATAAGATTGCCTTACAGCAATCAAATGGTGAGGAGATGTCGTGCATGCTGTCTCGACGATCACTTGGAGTTCTTTCACACTACTCTTCTTCTTATTCTTCTTCACATCCAAAGCTTCTCTAATCAGCTTTGCATCCCTTTCAGCTGGATCCAATGTCCACAGTATCACTGCATTCTGTTCTTGTTTTCAAAAAATCTAGACGTTAGACACAAAATGTAAAAATAGTAGCATGGTTTTAAAAACTCGGATTGGATCCCAGGTTGTTCGAGTTCGAGTTTGGTCCAAGTTGAACTACGGCTTGTAAGAATTTTTGGCAAAATCTTCAGCAGGTATCGATAACAAAAAGTGGGTATCGATACCGTGCTGATTAATGGAAATCAGATGGTTGGAGTATCGATACCTGGAAAGTGGGTATGGAATACTCTTCTGGGTTTGTTGCGTTTAGGCGGTTTTAGAGTCCTAGTGGGTTTAAGAAACTTCTAGTTGTGTGTGAGTTTGATGAAATTTATAAATAAGGAGATCCTAGGTCTTAAGGGTGTGAAAAAACGTAGAAAACTCTTGTTATTGATGAGAGAATCCAAATCAAGTTTGGAGTTCCTAAAGATCAAGAAGAGGTAAACTAGGATTTTGGTCTTCTTATGTACTTCTTGTGTGGAATAAGGGTGACGTTTTGAGATGAAAGATCTCTGTAATTATTCTTATTGTTTATTAATTTAATTGATCGTGCTTTCCTTTTATTCGTATTTGGGGTTTTCCTCGTAAATCTTATGCCTTGTGTGTTTGGTTCTACATAATCGA
The DNA here is from genome assembly GCA_002174775.1 of Macleaya cordata. Taxonomy (NCBI): domain Eukaryota; kingdom Viridiplantae; phylum Streptophyta; class Magnoliopsida; order Ranunculales; family Papaveraceae; genus Macleaya; species Macleaya cordata. The sequence goes on along the minus strand of MVGT01001096.1, from coordinate 148,385 downwards.
TCGTTGCTGGGCTAGGACCTAAAAATCCTAACAAGGCTATTCGGTTCATGGTTTGGATCCTTGAATACGTGTTTATGTATAACGAGTAACAAAAACATGAAAAGAAAACCTATATGTAGTAATACGCTAAATTGGTTCTAGTTTCTATCGGTTCAGATTCATATGCCTAAATACCACAGAATTAGATTCTATTTAATATCTACTAGTGGTTCGGTTCTTAGCAATTCCAGTTCGAATTGAGCATCTGATACCCATTGACTAGGGTGTCAATGCATTGGTTTTGGTTTAGTAATTAATCATTCCGAACTGGAACCAATCAAATAAGTAAGGGTGTGCAGCGGATCGAAACCATTGATTTTGGTTCAATCCAATCCGATCCGCCTAGTAGATTCCATCCAATCCGATCCGCCCCAATCAAGATTGGTTTCGTCGATTTGGGCGTATTGGGCCAGACCTGTTAAACATACCAATTGGGCCTTTAATATTTATTAGACTCTCTATTTATAGCCCATAAAATTAAAAACTAATAGTTGGGCCTGGTTAAACTATCAATTATTTTCAACTTAGACCCATAATCACTATATTGAGAAACTCCTAACTTGTATTTTTTATATTTAGAAAATTATCATTAAAGTTAGGATTAGCTTTGTGTTGTGTTATGTATATATACATGCTTGTATAGTTACATTATTCCCCTTACTTATTTTGAAGAATTACAATATATATATTATTATATGGGTAAGTGGATTGGATCGGTTAGGTATTAGTTTCGCACGTTAGGATCCGCCAACCGATCCGTACCCATTGGATTTCAAGAACTCTGAACCGATCCGCTCCGATCTTGTCTTTGGATCGAAATCCAACCCAAATTGGATTGGTTGATTTAGGCGGATCGGATTATTTTTGCACAGCCCTACAAATAAGTAGGTAGTGGTTCTAATTCTTGTCGATTTTGGTTCTCTTGCTCAAATATGTGTTACTGGAACTGGAACATATGTTTCGGTTCTTGTGGTTTTTGGGAATTTCGGTTTTCGAATATCAGATAATTGGTTCTGGGTCCTATAGATTCGGTTCCATTTCCACTTTCCAATTGTATACAAAAAAAAAAAAACTCAGAACCGGAACAGATTATTATACTAACAGCTTCGGTTCCGGTACTCATTTGAATCCAGAATTTGGGGTCAAACCTAATACATGTTAAGCATGAATCTGCTTGCCCTGCATGATAATCAAAGTCAACTTTTTCACTAAAAGACTAAAATACCCTTAATCCTCTATAAATTGATATTGTATAGAAAACCCCCTTTTGTAAAGCGCCTTCCTGTCTACAGGGTTGACGTGAACAATAACAGCAATTAAGGGGTATTCCAATTCTGAAAGTATAAAGGGGCACAGTTATGTAATTTTCATAATTAGAGGGACCTAAAGAATAATAAAAGAAGGAGAACCCTACTATGTAAGCTTAATACACAAACAAACTACAGGATAGTCAGTTAAAATTCATTGTTTTAATCAAATTAAATCAGCATTTCAGGATCTTATGATCGACGATCCAGATTGATCCATGTGTCCTAGAGAGAGAAAGTAGGGAGTACCCTGAAATCACCAGAGAGCTCGGAATGGAGGCGATCAATGAGGGATTCGTTGTAAAGGTGTTGATAAGTGTCTCTGATCTTCTTCCTCTGATCAGCATTCCTGTGACCCAGTACCCATATCACCGCTTTCTCATCGGTTCCCCATCCTGCCAACAGTTCAATACCATACAATATTGCGTCACACGATGTCACCATCCCTATATATCAAAATGAATTAAAGAGAAGATGAAGAAGATTTTAGAGAGAGAAAGAGACAGGATTTAGAGAGAGAGAGAGAGAGAGAGAGAGAGAGAGAGAGAGAGAAGATAGAGACCTTGAAAAGCTTTTCTGAGTCTCTCACTATCTTGGGTCGGAGAAGGAACTAGATCTGGAATTCTGATCGAACCCATTTCTCTCTCTGTTTCTTCAAAAGATTTCACTACTGAAATCATATCCATCAAAACATAACAACAAAGAAATAGAGCATTATTGAATTAAGAAGAAGAAAAAAACAAGTCGAAAATTATGGGGAGCTAGGGTTTGTTTGGGATGAGAAAACACAAAAACAAATTAACACAAAAGAAATTAAATAATCAATTGTTCATGTCTATCTGCAATCACACCTTAATATGGCTGTTTTCTTTCTTTCTTCTTCTCCTGTATCTTCTGTTTCCAAAAACGACTCTTTTTTAAGCATCCGGCAGATAATAAGGAGTATATAATCTTTCTTTGATTTGACCAAAATACCCCTTTTAAATCCAGTTTTCAAAAAAAAAAATCCTGCTCTTTTATAACGGTCGTCGTAACGGAACATAGTCTCTAACACGTGACGTGTCGTATAATGGTTTTTCGCTAACACGGCCGAAGTCCAACCCAAGTAACCGTTACGTTACGTACAATTTAAGGCGTGGGATGATTTATGGACCGACCGTTTTACGCTTATGTGGGGGGCTGGGACCCACCACTTTCTCCTTCCAAGAGTATTTTGAAAGGATAATGCTAAACTTACAGTAAAATTCTACTAAATTTTCTATCAAAAGCTAATCCGATGGTGCAACTATTTTTCACATACCCTCGTGATTTGCATCCATCCTAAAGTGATATGCATCCACCGTAGATTATGTCTTCGGTAGAAAATTCTGTAGGCTTTTCGGTAACCCTAGCATCACTGATTTTGAAAGCGAAAATGCCAGAGTTACAGCAAATTCCTACAGAAGGCTAATCCGACGGTCAATATATTTCACATACCCTCGTAATTTGCACCCCATCCTAAAGTGATATGAATCTCACCATAAATTATACCTTCTGTACTAAATTCTGTAGCTTTTTCTATAACCCTAGCACTGTCGTTTTGAAAAGGGTTCAAACTTACATGGTAGTGGGACCGACCATACCACATAAGCATCAGACACGACTTTTTTAAGTTGGTCGGTCCAAAAAGGAAAATAGTAAACTTACTGTATTTTCCTACTGCAAACCTTACTGTAAAGTCATCCCACAATTTTCAAATAATTTTACACCTCTCCTGATTTGTGTCATCCTCCTAAATAAGCTTTGCAGTAAGGTTGGCGGTACACTTTGCGGTAAGTGTAGTATCACCGGTCCAAAAAGCACCACTGGCGATTCGGAGAGGAGTGCTTGTTGCTGTTTTATGCAATGCACGGCCATCCTGTATGACGTGTAATGAAGTTTTTTTTACAGAAAAGACCCTTAGAATATTTTTTATTACGACGTTTAATTTTACATGAAATTTATTAAGAAAGTACAAAAGGGTCTTTACTGAAATATTAATATTTGTAAGGAGCAGTAATAGAAATCCTTTAAAATGAGTGTCTTTAATTAGGACAGGTCATAAGAGATAATAAGTATACATAATACCTTATCTCCACATTAAACTCAAAATTAATGAGAATTAAACCAAAGACATTTTTCAACATTAATAAGTTGTGTTGCTACCTACCTGTCAGGCTGTCACTAGTCTTAATTTCTTAAGAGTTAAAGCTTTGATAATCACTCCAAAAACAATGCAAAAAATGTGATTCTCAAATCTTATAAACATATATTCCTTTATTAGGTGTTAAAAAAAGAAACAACATTTTTTTAATGTCACATCACAATCATGTTTTATATTTGATCATATACATCTATAAACCTGGTTGGTAAACAACATTTTTTATGTCACATTAGTTCAATTGACTTGGAAAGCTTAGTTATGAAATTCATCTCATTCTACAACTTTTAATCTTCTTAATTCATCTTGTAAAAAATATGTAAATTTTAATAATCTAAATAGTGAAAAAATATTCTCACCAAAAAAAAGAAGAGAATTTAACTGTTGGATCTTGTTGGATCTTCTTTGTATGTGCACCACTTTGTCCCAAAAAAATAAGTGGTGTAATAGTGGTATAAATAAGACATGGTGCAATATCACTCTCCTCTCTCTATATATACTTATTTTTATATTTTGCTTATTATGTTTGTAGGGTTTGTGGTTTGATTTTTTAAAATAATTTTCTCTTTTGTAGATGAAAATCAGCTTGTTGGATTAATTCTTTATGATCCTTATATACAAGTGTAAATGAAGTGTAAGAGTTAATGCATTAATTAAACGGAGTATTATTTTTTCAATACATGCACTTATTTTTCTTCTTTTTTGAGATCTAGGGTGTTCGAGTCTCTTAGAACACCCGACTATTCACTAGGCCCCTGTTAGCAGCTACCGGGTAAATCTAGGGGATTAACCCCACAGAGTTGGCCACCAAGGATGAAGACAAACTATTGTAAAAAATAAGTCCAACATAAAAAAATGCATACCAGATTAATTCTTTATGATCCCTATATACAGGTGTAAATGAAGTGTAAGAGTTAATGCATTAATTAAACGGAGTATTATTTTTTCAATACATGCACTTCTTTTTCTTCTTTTTGGAGATCTAGGGTGTTCGAGCCTCTTAGAACACCCGACTATTCACTGGGCTCCTGTTAGCGGCTACCGGGTAAATCTAGGGGATTAACCTCACAGAGTTGGCCACCAAGGACGAAGACAAACTATTGTAAAAAATAAGTCCAACATAAAAAAAAAACGCATACCAAATTAATAAGAATTCACGTAAGTAGTACGTGTCACTCGGTTGAAGTGGTAAAGTTATTAGGAGATGGTACCAACGACTTAGGTTCAAGCCCTCTTAGGGCATGACTAATTGGTGGGTTTGGGGCTTAAGGGTTGGGCAGAATCAATAGAGTTGGACGAAATCTCGCAATCTTTTTTTTATAATTTTTTTTAAGGATTTCTGAAATCGCGAAAAAGTTCTGTAGGAGCTCGCGGATAACTTCTACGCCGTGGATAAATTCCGCACAAACCCTTAACCCGTTATCCCAAATCAAATAATTTGTGGGTTCTGGTACTTAGAGGTGTTGGACAAGCCTTTCCACCTAGCATGTCCTTACGAGAACTATTTTGTGCACCCACTGTGCACGTTACCTTGATTTTTATTGTTGAAGTGTTTAACGGTATGAATTGAGCCATGAAATAAGTGCACTAACACCGTAAAACACTTAACCAATGAAAGAGGAGTGAATGTACACCCTCCATTAAATGAGGGTGCACAAAATAACACTCATGTCCTTACGTACTAATCTACTGATATATATTAAAAAAAAAAAAGCCTTTTTACCCAGCATGTCCTTACGTAATACGTACTAATCCACTGATTAAAAAAAAAAGGCATACACGTAATTAACTTAGCATCTTGAACTCATGTAACACGAGTCACGAGGCCCTGAAAGCTTTGGAATCTATCATGTCTTGAACATACAAATCATGGATGGGGTTTAGTGGATCAGGTCACTCACAGTTACAGACACAGAGTCGTCACGACCCCATGCGTTTCACGATGAGGTCCCCTACACAATAATTTATTACTTTTATGTGGAGCATGACCAGTAAAGTATTAGGGCAAGTACTATGGTATCCTTCAAATTTTAGTACAACAAGTTTTAAATGGTAGTTAAAGGGATGAACAAGTACTAAGGTTAAGATACTAAAATTTGGGACGGCGATAGATGGAGTAGAGGACGACAAATGAATTGTGGGGCGACAAATTGATTATGGGGCGACAAAGGGATTATGGGGCGACAATCCCTTTGTCGCCCCCTTTTTTTTTTAAACTTTTTTTTGTTTTTTCAAAAGTTTATTTTTATTGTATGTATATTTTGGTATATTTCGAAACACCAAGTCTATGGGGCCCACTTGATTACGATCTAATAGCTGATATTCGATACGATTGTTATCTTCACTATGTAGATCATCATCACAAAAAATCATCACATTCTAAAACTTCTAACCCCATCAAAAGTTGACTCTTTCCCTCACCGTTCTTTTCAGTGGTAACTTTCAATCAACTTTCGATCAATTTTTGAAGGGGTTATAAATTTTATAATTAAATAATTTTTGTGAGGATGATCTACTTGGTGAGGAGAACAACTTCACCAAATATCAACTATTGGATCATATCCAAGTGGGCTCCACAGACTTGGTATTTCGAAACATACCAAAAGATTCATATACAACATAAAAAACTTTTGAAAACAAAATAAAACTTTTTAAAACCCAAAAAAAAAAGGCGACAAAGGGATTGTCGCCCCACAATCCCTTTGTCGCCAAACCAAATTTTTTTTTTAAAAAAAAAATTTGGCGACAAAGGGAGTGTCGCCCTTCACTCCCTTTGTCGCCCTCAACTCCGTCTGGCGCCCCCTAGTCCTTTTGTCGATCCCTCTTTCCTCTATTCTCAGCCTCAAATATGAGTAGATTTGAGGATGAGGGAATGAGTTTGAGGGATAACTTTCACCTTAGTACTTGACTTATCCCTCAAACCTCTCCAATATGGAGGTTTGAGGCTGCCATAGTACTTGCCCTTAGAGTAGTAGACTGACCAAGTTACAAAAGTTGTGCCCGATGTTTATGTCCGATGCTTATGTGGTATGGTTGGTCTTACTGCCATGTAAATTGAAAATCCTTTCAAAATATTTTTGGGACAAGAAAAATGATGGGTCCCACCCTGTTACATAAGCGTCTGGTATAACTTTTATAAAACAATCGATTAAAAAAATATTATTTAAATTATTAACATTTAAACAAAAAAATATAACATAAAAAATTAGTTGCCAGATTTTGACAAATATTATTATTATTATTATTTATTTTATCAGTAAGAAGTATTATTTCTTGAGGTAGAAAAGCTTATTTAATATAATATTGTTAAGAGAATTTTTGTGAGATTCATATAGAGATGATCTAAGGGTTTAACAATTTAAAAGTCTACATATATGTAATTTTTATTATTGATAGTTGATCTTTCAATAACTTTAGATATGCTTAGAAGATTAAGTATTTTATCAAAAAATAATAATTTAAACAAAAAATACTGTTTAACCATAACATTAATTAACTACTGAAAAAAATAGAAAAAAAAGAAGAAGAAATCATAAATAATTAAAGTATGGAAAATGTACATAAATTTCTGACTGTTCATACTTCATATTCATATATCAAAACCTTAGTTGTAGAAGATATCTCATTTCTCAAAGTGATACCACGTATTTGGACGGTGAAAATGAAATTTGATAAAACCCAAGTGGTCTATATTTAAAACACTAAAGCTATTTCACACAAAAAGTTTGACCCAAAGTCTCACACAAAATTTTGTGGGATCCACATTGATACAATCCAAGGGCTAATGTTTTGTGAGGATGTTCTACTCATCATGTAGATCATCCTTACAAAAAATCATCATGTTCTAAAATTTCTAACCTCATCATAAGTTGATTGAAAATTAACGGTGAGGAATGAACGGTGAATACAATAGACAACTTTTTGATTGGGTTAAATATTTTAGAATATGAAGATTTTTTATGAAGACCTTAATTTTTTTTAATAGACACCTGTCCTATTTAGGGTTTAAGATAATTAAACTGAAATTTTAAAATCATTTTTTATTATTAATTTAATTTCAACTATTTCTCTGTAATGACATATAAAATTTAAAATGATAAAGAATGATCACCAACAGCAAAAAAAACATTTATTTTGATTCTAGTTCCACATATTTTACTATCAGAATTGGAATCAACAACAACCAGGACTGAGTTATTTAATTGGTTCTAATTCAGGTAGTTTAATCACGGCACTAGAATCTATCATCATCTTCATCAAGCAAGATGTATTAGATCAATCGAATGGAGATCAGGGCACAATAATAAATAGGAACTGCAGCACATTATTTTTTTCCTTTATGTTTATGGGTCCTCTTTAAAGTTAAAATTGTAATATGCTTTTGGTATGTTAGAGGTATACAAATCAGCTCATATACGTGAGAATAATGTTATCATTATTAATACGACGTATACAAAAAAATTAACTAAATCAGACATCTTTAACCATTTAAAAGAATTAATTTAAATTTTAGTCGTCCATACCCATTATTTAACTTTAAATTAAAAAAAAACTCGCGTACAACTTGAATCTTATGCACGAGTTAACAAAACTCTTTATTTATTTAAAGTAATTAATTCAAAAAAAAAACCGTAATTAAATTAAAATAAAGTACCATTCGTAAAAGTTCTGTAAATATAAATTTTTTATTGACCTCGTGGAACACGAGAGCTTGAATTTTTTAAATAATTAAAAACGTTACATCCCAATCTCCACACATGAAGTTGATTGGTGGGGTCCTACCAAGTACCAATAAATGAATTAATTTGGACGTACTTACATGTCATTTTCTCATTTTGTCAATTGTGGAGTTGTCATGTTCGACTTAATCAAAACTGATGGATCTTATCGCTTTTGAGGGGAACTAAAATATATTTTTATCTACACCCTTTGTTAATGGTTTTTATTAGCTTTGACACCATGGAGTCATAAAAATTAGAATTACCTCCCTTGACAATAAGAATATTTAAAATATGACCAGAATTAGGAAATTAACTCCTTTTAGGCCCCGGTTGGTAGTGGTGGGAACGTTTGATATGCAAATGCTTACGGTCTTCTCTTGAACAAAAGGGCGCTTGGCAACACACCGTAAATTTCACTTACGGGGATCGTTTACCATGGTCCCACCATTCCAAAGGTAACTGGTGGGTTACTAAAGTTTACGGCCATTTTAGTGCCGCGAACATTCTCAGCGCTCACGCAAATCCGTAGACGTGCTTTATTCCTTCTCCTCCAGTCGACCAAACCGTTCTCAAGCATCTCTTCTCTTCTCTTCTCTTCTCCTCTCCCTCTATAAGCTTCTTCGTTTTTCGATCTCCCCTTCGACCACAACGTCTATTTTATGTTCTGTTCCCTGTCTGTGAGCTGCTTCTTCTTCTTCTTCTTCTGCTAAGAGGTTGTGACGATCTCTAAATAATTAGGGTTTCAGACTTTCTCTGTTACGATCGTTAGCTTCAGTAATCAAAGTAAAAAAATCAGAAGTTCATAACTAAGTAATTTTTTTTTTATTTTCTTTCTTTTTCTAGGGTTTCTTAATATCAGATTAGGGTTTTAAGCTCCCTAATAAGTTCTAGAAATTAGTTTAAAGCTCACAGAAAACCAACATTTGATGATTATAATTTATGAATCTGGCTCTGGTTACTGTGTCCCGATCTGCTCTTGTTAATTTGCTGGATTTCCACATAATTTTTTTGTTAAATTGTTTCCAATTTCCATGATTTTGCTATGATTTGTTACATTTTGCTTCAATAATGCATTTATTTTGATCTTAATTTGTGATGTCGATCTCAATTTGCTTGATTTTCCTCTTTATTTGTTCAATTGGCTCTTATTTCTTCACTTTTTATTTTTATTTTTTTAGGGTTGTTTCTTCACTTACCATCGCACTACTTGTGTATGCTCATTGATGAAGAACATCAAACTGGTGATTCATCTACGGAGGTCCTTATTTTTTATTGTTGAAAATTTGGAGATTATCTTTGATTGAAGTTTGATTTCGCCAAGAATTTTAATAGATTTGATAGTTGTAATAACACGGATTCATAGTGTTTTTCTTTGTACTTGATTTTTTCGTTTAAATGTGATTACCAAGCAGCAGTAAACAATTACAACAAATTTACCCCGAGTACACCAAGCAGCAATAAAACTTTCAACTGTAAACATCTACTATAGCAAACGTTTACTACTGCAAAAATTTGTGGAATGGAATTGTTTACTGTAGTACCAAGTGGGGCCTTAATATCTAATTTTTGAAGGACATTGACAAATAACAAATAAGTAAAAAAAAAAAAAAAGGTGATGGGTAATTTTAATGAGAAGGGATAGTTTTAGACAGCTATGTGAGGGTCATGTAGAGAGACAAGTCAAGAGTTAATTTTTGGTGAGAATAATCTTATTATAGTCGTGTATATCATTCTCACGAAAAATAGTCTGATCCATAACTTCATTTACATGGTGAAAATTTTTAAATCATCATTTTGAGGAAGTTAGATGTTTTAGTGGTATTGGTTAGAAGTTTTTAGAATGATGTGATTTACGGTGAGGATCATCAATACAGTGAATAGATCATTTTTACCTGAAATCAGTGTTTGGATCATCTGTATATGCACCCTAAATGTGTCTAAAATGGATTGCTCAATCACTAGTAATTTTCAATCAATTTTTGATGGAGCAGAAGTTTTAGAATGAACTTTATTTTTTGTGAACACGATCTAAATAGTAAGAACGCATCCTACTCGATCATAAATCAGCCTTTACATGCTCTCCCGTGTAAAAGCTATAAAAACGCGTTGTAAAATGATATCTTCTCCTTTCAATTCATAAATGAATTTGATTAAGTCAACTTGGTCAAATGGATGCAACTCTAATTTAAAAAATCTAGTGGGGGCGAAGTGTAATTAATTTGGTGACTTAAATGCCCTTAAACATAGGGAAATCAATAAACCATGAAAGAACATAACTCAATTCGTAACGTTATTTTTTAAATTTTTTAAATGCCCTTAGACATAATTACAATAATACCCCTTTACTTTGTAATGACGAAAATACCCTTGTGGTTTTATATAAAAGAGAAGGCTATCTCAAACATCCCCTCATTGTCAACAGACTCAACACAAAAACACTTCTCTAAATTTTGGAAAAAATGGCTGAAGAGTGCGAGACTCTCACAAAGGCTTTCTCAGGTCCTCTCTTTTTACAATTTATTTTTAATTTAATTTTTTAATAAAATATAATAGATATTTTATTTATTTATTCTCTAGTTCTCCAATTAATTGCAATTCCTTTTTTTTTTTTGNGAAAATATTTATGAGAAAATTGCCATTTCTTTGGCAAATTCTACTTTTATGGTCCATTTTTTCATGAAATTTTTTTTAGGGATTTTCTAATCTATTTAATCATCTTTTAGGGTAATAATACAAGAAATGGAAAAATGATTTTTTATCAAAAAAAAATCAGCTAAAACCCACTAATTAAATCTCATTTAATTAATTTTTTTTGATACTTCGAAAATTCAAAATTATGTTTCAATTACTAGGGAACTATTTCTTTCTTTGATATTTGAATTACTCTCTTTGAGCTTTATCTTATTTCTCTCTCTTAATTTTGGTTTAATAGGATTTGGAGTGGACGAAAAATCGATAATTTCGATACTAGGAAAATGGCATCTGGAACAAAGGAAATCATTCAGGAAGGGATGCCCTAGATTCTTTGTTGAAGATCAACGTCTCTTTGAGAGGTGGGAAGACAGCCACATCGCAATCCTCGAACGTGAATTCTCACGTTTTAAGGTACATTTTTTAAGTAGAAAAGTTTTGTCAAATCTTTTGGCATAAATTTTAATTTTTTAAGAGTCAACAACTCTTTACTAGGGTTTAGTGGGCCCTACGAAAATTTAAATCCATATATCCATTCTTAGCTGTATTGAATTATTGAATAATAAGTAACGAGTAATGCTACGGGACCTGAGTTGGGGACTTAGGTAAGATATTTTGGTCTGTCGGGCCCACATAGAAATGATTAAAGAGTTAGTTTTTTGTTAAGATTTTTTTTGTTTGCATGTAGATCATTCTCACAAAAAATCACAGCGTTTTAAATTTTCTAACTCCATCAAAAAATTGATTCAATTTTAATGGTGAATGAGTGATCAAACTTACCGTTATTTTTAGCTAACTTTTGATAGGGTTAAAAGTTTTAAAACGGGTTGATTTTATAATATTTCGATGATTGAAATTGAAGATCTTGAGTTTTTGTCCGAACCTGATGGTCCAAGATTTGACCCCTTTTAAAATAAAACTAGGTAAATCGTGGTGCCTACGACACGGCTCAATACCTCGTAATTAAGCTTTGCGAAAAAAAACTTTTTTAAAAAGGGTATTCTAGTCATTTAGCTTTTTATTTAAGTGGAATAAAGATTGTGGAAATCAATTGTCCATTCTCGGTTGTCCATCCTCCCCACAAGCGCTTCGCGCGTGTGATTTGGATGTCCAAACGTGCTACGCACGTTTCTCTTATGCACGATTCGCATGCACCCACACACACCCTTGGATCCACTCTACGCGACTCCACCGTCAAATGTGAATCAAGTGTAAATAAATAACTATGGGCATGGAATACATCCGATATTTCGAAAAAGAAAATAAGGTTATTTTGGTCATTTATTTAATAAAGTTGTTAAAGGGTATATGGGTATTAAAAAAGAAAATAAGGTTATTTTGGTCATTTAAAAGGTATTCAAAAAAAGAAAATCAGGTATTTTGGTCATTTATATAATTATAAAGTTGTTAAATGACCATTTTAACCTCCAATATAACCCAAACCGTTGATGGGAAATAAAAAAAAGATACATTTATATGCTTTAGCTGTTGATGGCTATACATAAAAAGATACATTCCTGTTTTAATATATAGATGATAGTAGGACTGAAATGTTAAGGGACCGAATGTATGTGGGATCCACTTGGATACGATCCAGGGGATAAATTTTGGTGATGATGTTCTTCTCACTGACCATCCTCATAAAAATCAGCTCATTCTAAAATTTCTAACCCAATCAAAAAAATTGATCGGAAGCCCTCACCGTTGATTACTAATCAACTTCCAATCAATTTTTTATAGAGTTAGAAGTTAGAATAAGCTAATTTTTTTGTGAGTATGATCTACATAATTAAAAGAACATCATCACTAAAATTTAGCTATTGGTTAGTATTCAAGTGGATTCCACATACATTCGTTTTGCATTTGATCCCTTCACATTTCGGTCCCAATAGCAGCTCCTAGGAATTTTTGTTGGCATGAAGTTAACCAGGCTTAGAAGGTGTTTGGCAATTCAATAATAAGAGTGTGTTTGGCGGCCATAAGTCAAAGTGTTTATGCTTCTCATAGAAGCACTTCTACTTTTGAAAAGTCAAAAATTAGGAGAAGTTTATATGGCAAAGTACTAACTTATAAGTAAATAAGTTAGTAGTTTGTTGGAGACCATTAATTGTTTAAGAGAGAAAAATACAAACTTAATGCACAACTCGAGGCAAAAGTTACTTCTCGCAAGTCAAAAGTAAATTTTTTTTTGTTTTGGATAAAAGAAACTTTTCTACAAATATAAGTCATTTTGTTTTTACATTCCATGTATGTTTTTCTACTTTTTAACTTATATAAGTAGAAAAGTTACTTATTATTGTGTTGCCAAACACCCTCTAAGTAACTTTTCTACTTATATAAGTCAAAAAGTAAAAAAACATACATGGAATGTAAAAACAAAATGACTTATATAAGTAGAAAAGTTTCTTTTATCCAAAGTAAATTTTTTTTACTTTTGACTTATGAGAAGTTACTTTTGCCTCGAGTTGCATATTAAATTTGTCTTTTTCTCTCTTAAATAATTAATAGTCTCCAACAAACTACTAACTTATTAACTTATAAATTAGTACTTTACTATACAAATTTCTCCTAACTTTTGACTTCTCAAAATTTGAAGTGCTTCTATGAAAAGTATAACCGCTTTAACTTATGGTTGCCAAACACCCTCTTTAGGGTTTGGCCGGGGTGGGTTTTGGGATTTTCTGATAGAGCTAACTTGTGTTCCTCTTTTTTGTTGTATATACTAACAGAAAGCTATAGTATTATGGACAATGCATCCATGGGAACGAGATGCACGAATGGTAAGAGATGCCTTGAGTAAAGGGGCCAATTCCTATAACGTACTCATCGAGATCGCTTGTACCAGATCATCTGATGAGCTCTTAGGGGCCAGGAGGGCCTACCACTCTATTTTCGACCATTCGATCGAAGAAGACGTGGCCTACCATGTCAACAACGTCAACCGCAAGGTGAGCATTTCTATATCATCGTCATACAACAAATCCATCAGTGATCCTGTATACATACGATCTGATGATAATCAAATGATCCATTTGAGTTGTCATCCATCGAAGTCGATGCACCAGGTTGTGTATTAGATTTTCACATTAAGCATTAATGGGCTAGTCTCAAATTAGAACCACTTTAAGCCCAAGCCCAGATATTTTGGGAACACATTTTGGTTCAATTTCTTACTTGATGGAACAATTTTGTTCCAAATGATCGAATTGTGAACATGAATTTGGCTCGATATTTGAACAGCTCTTGGTAGCACTGCTGAGTTCATATCGATACGAGGGTGCAAAGGTGACGGAAGCTATCGCAAAATCAGAGGCCAAGATCCTCAGCGACGCCATTAAGTATGTTGATTTGAAGCCCATAGAGAACGACGAGGTCGTTAGGATACTAACAACCCGAAGCAAGGCTCATCTTAATCTGGTTTTCAATCACTACAAGGAATTATACGGGAAAAATATCGATGAGGTACATACAATAATATATATACGATACATTTTACATACGAAGCGCGTACTATACCGTCTTTTGGTTTACATTTATAGAACCTTAAGTAATTTTATTGATGTTTTTATCAGGATCTAGAAGACATAAACCTAAAAGAAACAGTTCTTTGTCTTTCTACACCTCAAACATATTTCAGCAAGGTGAGTAAAGAATGATTTAGATATCAGATTTTGAAGAAATTTTAACCTTTAAGATAGTTTCTTTTTTTGGTTGTTCTTTTAACTCATAAACTTCATTCACATTTTGGATTTTCAGGTTTTGGATTTGGCGTTAGCCGTTGGTGCTGATGAGAACACAAAAGAAGCTCTTACTCGAGTGACAGTAACTCGAGCTGACACTGATATGAAGGAGATCAAAGAAGAGTACTATAAGTTATATGGAGTTCAATTGTTGAATAAAATTGAAGAACTTACTTGTGGGAACTTCAAGGATTTCTTGCTTACCTTGATTGCAAGATCAGAATAATATGAACAAAAGAGGAAAAAAAAAAAAAAGTTACTCATTTACAAAATGCATGTAGCTTGATGTAGTTGGTCGAATTTCTTCGGCATTTCTAGCTTCGTATGCATTTTTTTTTATTCGAAGATTTGTCGTCGTCCTTCGAGTGATCGAGCGAGATGAATCTTTCATTGGCATTTCTTTTCTTTTTTTTTTTCTCCTTATGTTGATGAGCTTTTCTCGAGTGTGTTGTGATGTTTTATGGGTGTGAATGAATTATTAGTCGTTTAAATATTTTGGCTTGATTACATTTACATGGTTACAACTTTTGATACCCATAGTTGGTCAAATTGGTTCAAAATTGAAAGAAACAAGGGTAAAGCATGTCGCAGGCAGCATCTTGAATTAGCACATTTAAAATTTTGACTTAATGTGTTTGCTGAGATATTGTCAAATGCAAAGTTGGTCAGTATAGCATTGCTTTCCATTTCAATACTTTAGGCCACCACCACCTCACTACTGCCACCATCTCCACCACCTTGCCAGAAGACTAAGAGGAAAAGAGAGGGAAAGGAAGAGTATTTCGAAATTTGAAATTTCAGGTCAGTTCAGAAATTTCTGATCTGAGAAAGAGAGGGAGAGGAGAAATAAAGAGAGATCTAAAACCTAAAGAGATAGACAGGGTCGTCTCTGAGATTTAGGGGCCCGAGGCGAACTCATAGAAATGGGGCCCCCTATATAATAACAGTAAAAAATGATAAATGTAAAAAAAAAAAAAAAAAACTATCCCAAAAAGTTTTTGTCATGCCAATGTAGTTCTTAATTATATGAGATCTAAATAAAGGTCAATGTGACAATGTCTATAGTCATACCCTAAAAATTCTCATATTGCAATGAAGACCACTCAAAAAATTAGACAAAACATGATCACTTAAATATTGTTCTTCTAGCATTCTTTACTGCAAAATCATCAATTATACTTGAATAATCAAGCTTTGCTGCCATAGCTTTTCCTTAACAATCAACTAATTAAAGATATAAATTTAATAATTTATTTTTTCTTAACACTAAACAAAATAAAATAGCCAAATTTTAGAATTCTAATCTCAATTTCAATTAGAACTGATTACAATGTAGATTATCTGATGAAATTATGCACAATAACAATTATAACAAAAGCCACAAAAGATAAATTAAAATTTAACTATTAAGCATAAAGAACATTGGGGTACAATGGATGAGTGTCGAAAGTATGCTGTACCTGAATGAAGAATTGAAGATCTTGGGAGAGTTAGAGAGATCAGAGATAAATTGACGAAAATTTTAGGAAAAGAAAGAGAGAAGGTTAGGGTTTTTTTAGTTTTTCACTTTTACCTGAACGAAGAATTGAATATTTTGTTTTTCCCTTTGACCCCTTTCTATATGCATAATATGCTATATTTGTTAGCTTGTTAGTACTTGGGTTTGTCGGAAGACAGAAGGTAAGGTAGAAAGTAAAGTGAGAAGAATGAGACAATACCTAAAGGTAAGGGCCCCATATTTTATTTTCACTGGAGTAATTTGCAAAGGGTTTTGATTTTAAATAACTATTAATGGGCAGAAGGGCAAAACGTGATGGCCCCAATTTTTTTATTTTATTTGTAAAGCTGTTTTGGCTGGGTTTTATTATTTTAAATAAATTAAACTAATGAATTTTTTTTTGCTATACCATATTACATGCATACATAAATAAGGGTGTACAATATTTTGGGGCCCTTCTAAGATAGGGGCCCAAGGCGGTTGCCTTGGTGGCCTTGGCCCAGAGCCGGGCCTGGAGATAGAGAGGGAGATAATGAGGGGCAAATATAAAATTTTAGATTTGACATGAAAAATGGTTGAAAATTTTAGATTTGAACGGCGTGGTGGGGAAATGGTGGTGGCGGCGTCGTAGTAAGGTGGTTGTTGGAAGTGGTGGTACTGGTAGCAGTGGTGGTGGCAGTAGTGAGGTTGTGGGGTATAGTTGTTTTTATGGGTAAGGTGTAGTTAGTTGTTTTGAAAGGAGAGTCCCCATTAGAAAAAACAAAGGAGAGAAAAGGTTGTTATTTGGGCTTAAACCCCATTTTTTTAATCATCTCCTCCATCCATTTTGTATGTTCTAATTTCGTTCACCCATAAAAACTGTATTTCAAATGATTTGGTAGTATTTTTTAGAATAATTACGAGTCCAAAATATCTTTTAATGCCAAAAATAGTAATTACCAGTCCAAAAATATCTTCAAATGCTTTATATTACTTAAACCTTTTTTTTAGTAAACCAATAGCTTGATCTACAATGTATTGGAAATAATGAATTCTAAAAGATTCTTCAGCTGATTGAGGTATCTCTTCATTGAAAATCTTATGATCAAAATTTTTCTTTCTACTAATCTGATGTTTTACGTACATTAAACACATGATCAATTTCCATTTCAATATATAGCAAGTTGTTTATAAGCAGTAATCATAGCCCGTGTGAGCTCTGTTTTAACACATTTTGTGATTCTACAAAAAGTCCTTGTCAGATGTATCACTCACATTTAAAAATCATGGAATTGGTCTAGAACCTCATTTTTGGGTTGGCTTTCACTTCTCCCCCACCCAACTTTAGTTTTTTAAATCCAATCTAAATTTTTTTTGTCTTATGTACACATGTCATTTTCAACTCTTTGACTTAGTTTTATTTATTTTTTATTAATATATTTACCTTTCTTTTATTTGAAACTAAAAGAAGTAATAGAGAGAGAAATTTTAGAGAGAGAGAGAGAGTCGAACGTAGGTTGTCTAGCTTCACTATTTTTTTCGGCGAGTCAGATCTGCCGGTGAGTCAGATCTGCCAGCAATCTTCATCATCATTTTCTTCATCGTCTTCTTCTTTATCTTCATATGCAAGTGATTTTAGAGAGAGAGAGAGAAAGAGACAGATCGTATGTAGGTTACTTTCACCATTTTTTTCGGCGAGTCAGATCTGCTGGCGATCATCTTCATCATCAATTTCTTCATCATCTTCTTATTCATCTTCATATGCAAGTGATTTTAGAGAGAGAGAGAGAGATCGTACGTAGGTTGCCTTCACTATTTTTCCAACAATTCAGATCTGCTGACGATCATCTTCATCATCATCTTCTTCATCGTCCTCTTCTTCATCTTCATATGCAAGTGTTATACAAGTGAGATGCAAGTGAGGTGCAACTGACATGCAAGCGAGGTGCAAGCGAGATGCAAGTGAGGTGCAACTGACATATAAGTGAGATGCAAATGAGATACAACTGACATGCAATTGAGATGCAAGTCACATACAAGTGAGGTGCAACTGATATGCAAGTGAGGTGCAACTGACATGTAAGTGAAATACAAGTGAGGTGTAACTAACATGCAAGTGAGGTGCAAGTGAGATGCAAGTGAGGTGCAGCTAACATGCAAGTGAGATGCAAGTGAGATGCAAATGAGGTGCAACTGACATGCAAGTGAGCAAGTGAGATACAAGTGAGGTGTAACTGACATGCAAGTGAGCAAATGAGATGCAAGTGAGATGCAAGTGAGGTGCAACTGACATGCAAGTGAGATGCAAGTGAGGTACAACTGACATGCAAGTAAGGTACAAGTGAGATGCAAGTGAGGTGCAACTGACATGCAAGTAGGTACAACTGATATGCAAGTGAGGTGCAAGTGTGATGCAAGTAAGGTGCAACTGACATACAAGTGAGATGCAAATGATGTGCAAATATGTGAAGTATTGTGCAACTGAGGTGCAAGTGAGATGCAACTCCGTCACAACAAACCTTTCCATCTCCTCGCCTACATAAACAGGTACAAAACCTTGTGGAACTCTATTGGATTGACGATTTGATCTTGTGGTGGTCCGTAGGAAGTTTGATCACCGATGAGCACTTCTACTTCTTGTGGAGTTTCGTGACTCAGATCGGAGGAGTGAGTATTGAGATGAGTCTCCAACTCGGGATAGGCATCTGATGAGTTGCTTCATCTTCTTCGTCGCTATCTCTCACTGTTTATTGCAGAAGAAATCAAACTTCTAGATAGAGAAAGAGAGATACGAGTTTAAAGAGAGAGAGATAATGAATTTGATTTCTCTGTCAACTCTGTCGATCGTCTTCTCCGTTCGATCGTCTTCTCGTGCCTCATCGGAGGTCCATGAAGATTACAACAATTCACCAGAGACGCAAACAAATCGAGTTCCTTCCTCATTTGAACACTCAAAGAACTAACATCTCCACCCTCCAGAGTCACTAATCCACCTTTCAAACATACCTTATTCTTTTTAATTGAATTCATTAATTCTTTTGGTACCTCCGTCATACCTCCATGAACTTCAAATTTCTTAAAATAACTGGAGCGTGCATCACCTCCATGACCTGCTCGACTGCTCCAGTTACCAAAGGACCAATCCGGTCACCTGAAATTAGGGTTACAACTCTTGGAGCACCATCTCTGGGACGAGGCAGAACTATTCTTCGTCTAGAAACATAATAACCCAAAAGAAGATTTTTAAGGGTATTATTGTCTTTTACTCTATTTTTGGTTTTATTTAAAATGTTAAAGTTGGGTGGGATGGAACCTAAATCTAAGGTCAATTTTGGGTTTATTTTCCCATTCCTCTTTAAAAATTCTATAAAGTACTCTTCTATTTTATTAGACTCGAAGAAACATCCAAACATCGTAATATCAAAGTCATTTGTTCTTGGTGACTTGGTATCCGGAGTACAATCAAGTATTACCGAAAAATATTTTGCTTCCGTAGTTTTTTTTTATATTTTGCTTCGGTAGTTTTTTTTTTTGAATGATAGCACTTTTGATTTTAAAAGCTAACATAGTTATCACTTCATTTTGGATTTATGGTGAAGATAATAATAAATCCAATCGGTCCAAAATAAAAGTTTCCTGTCTGAATATGTCAAATAGGCCTAAAAAGTTTATTTTCCTGGTTTCATTTAACAAATACACTATGAACTGACACTTACTGCATGTTTATTTTGATATTACGATGAAATTCATTATTATTGTCTGAATATGTTCGATTTTACTGTCTGAATATGTCAAATAGGCCTAAAAAGTTTCCATTATTATCTTGATAAATCCTCTCCTTAGTTCCTCGAAATGCCAAAATCGAACAATAAGAACCTATTTTCCTGGTTTCATTTAACAAATACACTATGAACTGACA
This sequence comes from Macleaya cordata, assembly GCA_002174775.1. Classification (NCBI taxonomy): domain Eukaryota; kingdom Viridiplantae; phylum Streptophyta; class Magnoliopsida; order Ranunculales; family Papaveraceae; genus Macleaya; species Macleaya cordata. The sequence continues at coordinate 128,312 of MVGT01001096.1, read as the reverse complement.
CTTACTGCATTTTTATTTTTTTACATTAATTAGTGGCAGGCCCACACAAAATACTCCTTAATTTTCACCACTAACTAGTGGTAGTTAGAGGTAAACTTTTATATTTGGGCTTCAAATCCATTAAGTGGTAGTAAGTTATTTCCAATCACTTACTAACACTTAATGGGTTTAACGCCCAAAATTAAAGGTTTATCTATTACTACCACTAGTTAGTGGTTAAAAATAAAAGCTATTTTGTGTGGGCCTGCCACTAATTAGTGGCAAAAAAATAAATAGGCTATTAGTAACTATAACCATTGTAAGAGGTGACGTTCCCGCTGCGGAACCTTTCCCACTCTCGAACTGCGTTCTCGTGATTCCCCTTTATAATATATTTTAATTGGGAGCTTTGGCGTTCTCGCTCTTGTTCTTCATTTTGCTTTCGTTTTCTATCTCAATTTTGTTCCGCGCTCTAGTTACTTTAAAACTATTGAAACCAATTCAATTCACCGTTGGTTGGTCCAACCATAAAAGGTATCCTTCAGATAAAAAAATTATCAAGATTCGAGATAGATTATTCCTGTTCTGGTTCCACCTCTTTGAGTATCGGAACCATAACCAAACCAATGACATCACCTACCAAACAGATTGTGGCATGAAACGATTAGTTCACATCACTGAATCCACTAATGGTTTGTTTGGACGGGAAATTTTAAGTAGGAATTTTGTAGGGACCAGGAATTTGGTGGAAAACTAGTTAGAAATCATATTATAAATTTAACTAGTTTTCCACCAAATTTCTAGTCTCTACAAAATCCCTACTTGAAATCTCTCATCCAAACAAACCATAATGCATGGCACTAAAATACACCCCCTGCTTAGGAAGTTAGGATACAAAACAAACTCACACTAGTTTACACCCAATCAACGGTCGTAGATTGTTTGTTTCAAAATCTACCGGTTTCGTCGTAATTATATAAAAGATAAGGGGTATTTTGGGAATATAACAATTGTTGGTAGAATAAAAAGTAGATAAGGCACTCATGCCAGGTGGATTTCAGTCATACGTAAGACAACGACTAGCTGAAAAATTCAAGCCACGAACCAGAGCTTTCCAGAGGATCAAAGTGAAATCAAACTTAAATGAAACCTTAAATGAAACCTAAATCCAAATTCAACCAATCAGGTTTCAGCATTTGATCCTCTCCTCCTAACCACAACTTAAGATTTTACAAACTTAACACGTGGCACTACTTTTCTACGCTTCATTCTAAACCAATCACTTCTCCACTTGCTGCCACGTGTCTCTCTCTCACTCTCTCTTCTCCTTTACTTTCTCTCTCTACTCTTTACCTTTGCTTTGATTCTCTTCAGCTACTACTCTGGAAACCACTGCAGATTTGCAATAGTGGGAAGGTAAAAAAAACCCTAATTTTGGTCTCTCTCTAGTAGCTTTTAGATTTTTTTTTGAAAGATTCTGAAGTTTTGGGTTTGGTGGAGAAGAAGATCTGAGTTTTGAATTTGAAAATTTGTGAGATTTCAGAGATGTTTGAATCGGATTGTGTGCGATTTGCGGATTTGGGATTTGGATTAGAGATCTACAGTTTGTTTTTCTGAGATGTTTGATTGGAACGAGGAGGAGGTAATTAACCTTGTTTAATAAGATGAACCAGTTAGATTTATGGGTTTGTTTCAAATTTGTTTAGATCAATTTTAGTTTTTCTTTGTTCTGTTCTTGTTGAATTATTTCTTTGGTCATAGTTGCTGATTCTTAGGTCTTTCATGTTGATTATCGCGCGGTTTTGTCGATTTTCTTAATGCGAAGAAGAAAGTATTGGTTGAAGTTGTCATATTTTAGGAGTCTCTGGCATTGTTAATAGCAAGATTAAACATTAGTTCCCTTCCTTAGTACAAAGTTTATGCTTATTAGACACTACGAAACAGGTATAGACTGTATTTTGTGAAAAGAAAAAGAAAACTGTTCCATGTTTATTGAATTTTTGAAATATCTTTCTTCCAAAATTGGGAGATAGTCCCATAATAAATATTGTGGTGCCCTAAAATCAATACTTACACTTTTGATGATATATATATATTCGTCATTCAGATAAGTGCTGCTCTAAAGCAGCGTGGTTCACAGCAGTATCCAGAACCATAGAGAATAAAGTAGGATTGAGCCAGGTCTGGGTTGTTAGAGAGAGTCTACCCAGCCTAGCTATATTACATATTTCCGACCAGTGAGGGAAAGTTTTATACAACAAAACAACGGATGGGAAATCCAACAAAAGCTTCTTGATTTCATCCAGCAAAAAGATGTTTCTCCAACCTATCTCCTTCAGGTTGCCTTTGAGCAGATTTAGAACTTTCCGGTCTGTCGATGCCAAAATGCAGTTTTGTAAGCCTAACTCCATAGCCCATTGAAGAGCAGCAGCAGCCGCTCTGAGTCCAGCTTGTTTAAGCATCTGTGGGGGATGCTTCTTGTACCTGAACAAGTTCCTGTAGAGTCATGTAAAGAGAGACCAATGCCTGATAAGTCCGAATCTTTTTGGAAAAGGCTATGAAACCTGATCTCTGGGAACATGGGTAGAGAAGGAATAGATGGTTGATTGATTTGAATGCTAACTTGATGAATTTCTTTTTGAGCTCTCAGGATGTCATTACTAATTTGGATATTAATAGATTGGGCAACTTTTGCTGGGTCAGGATTAGTATCGAGTTACACAAGTTCCAACTCTATGAGTTCTAGGTGGGTAAATTCTTTTTATTTTTTATCTTGCTCCATTGTACAATGTGGCACTTCATAATCTTTTTCCTAAATACCCAAATAATTTTTTTTTTTTTTTTTTTTTTAAGTTATGTATAAGGTAAAAAGAATAATTTCGGGGCACTGAAAAATCAGAGGCTCCGAAGTAACACTTTGCTTGCTAATGCTCAAGGCCGGCCCTGGCTTGAGTGTTAGTTATCATTTCATTAGATTGTGCATTTTCCGTTATGTAGAGTGGTCTTAATTTTGATGAGCTCTAATCCTAAAAAAAAGGGAAAAAAAAGAGAAAGCAAGTAGAGTCCTAAATTCCCCTTTACTAAAAATTTGAAAAATGAAATTCCTGAGCTACCAAAACTTTTTCTGTATAAGAACAAATGGAGTATATAGAACACAATGATGACATACCTGACATGTGGTCAAAACCATTAGAATTGATGATCCATAACGAGGTAGCAGATAGACCTAATGAGGCATGGGCATGTAACTATGCAAATGCAAATGATGGCCCTCTCCATATAAGATTTAATTTGATTACGGTTTGTCAACTCTTGTCGAATAGTAGCCAACTCTTATGGGGAAGCAGAAAATGTACTTATCCCCCTGCCAGAGACAAGCCTGCTATAGTAACTGTATGAATTTGATACGCTGTCAACTAGGGTCAATGATATTAGCTTCGCTAATATTTAAGTTTCTTCCTCAATTCTCTTACGGCTTTTTGTGTTACAAATGGTGACATACCATCTAACCATCAAATCTTGGAAAGAGGAGCTTCGATGGTTTGTCACCACCGTGGCGGGCAGCGGTGGAACCATAAATTCCAGCATTCACCAAAGTTTGTGAAGCTGTCTCACGGAAATCCATGAGTTGATCGAACCTATCCATCATTCGATTGCTTGTTTGTGCCAATATATTCATAATGGAAGTCAAGTCCTTAAGTTGCTGCTCTATTTTTCTCTTCTTCTTCTTCTTCTTCTTCGTTTTTTTTTTAAGGGTCAAAAGGTGGTCAACATGTGAACACGTCAATTAAGGTGACGGGTTAGATATTTTGGGGGTTGGATTTTGGGTGTGTCGGTGGAGATGATCCTAATCTGGTTGGGTGTAGGGAAGGGTTTGATGGATGTAGTGCTTGGGTTTGATACGGTGTAGGAAAGTTAAGGTTTGGTAGTGGGTACTGGAGGAAGAGTCTAAGGTGTGGGGGCCACGTTTGTGTTCTTATGGAAACGAACATAGGACTTGGGGTTATGTTATTGTGTGACTAAAGGTAGTTTTCGGGTATTATTAAGGTGTAGGTGAAGAGTTAGTGAAGATATGATGTTGGGTAGGGAGTGATGCCGTGATGGGTTAAACAATAAAATAAATGGATATGTGGTATGGATGTTATTTTTATTATTTTAATGATAAAGGGTGGGGTTAAGGTTAATAACTAATCTTTATTTTATTTTATTTATTTTATTTTATTTTTTTGGGTAGGGTTAAAGTGGAGTTTAAATAGATAAAAAGAAATAAGGAGAGAATGATAATGAGGGTGGGTTAAAGTAGAGGTTAAGCAATGAGAAAAATTTAGTCAATTATACCAATAGCTTTGATACCAATTGATAAGAACCTCAAGGGATTCTTACCCAGGCCAGCAAAAGCAATTCAAGAACTCTATGGTGGGGATGAAATCAAATCGCTCTGATACCAATTGATAAGAATCTCTAGGGATTCTTACCCAGGCCAGCAGAAGCAATTTAAAGTAATTCAAGAACAATTGGTAAAATAGACTAAACTTTTCTCAATGCTTCATTCATCACCCTTAATGGGTATTCATACATTACAAGATCCAGAAAATTAACTCAAATACTATAAACTAAAATTAATCTAGAAGCCTACTAATTAAGACTAATTACTTTGGCTATATCTAGAAGCCTACAAATCGAGCTTGCTATTTTAAAAATTAAGCCTACTAATGTAGAAATTTACTAAATATTATTCTTGACTCTATCATTCCTCCCTCCTTCAGTTGAACCTTGTCCTCATAATCAAAGAAACAACAAACTTGCCTCTTCAATTAATTGAGTTGGTAGTTGCAAGTAACTTGGACGTTGATAGTCAGTGCCTTTTCTAAAGGGTCAAAGTAAAAGTATACCTATCCGAACAGTTGACTGTTGACAGTAGGGATGCAACTTCAAATAGACAATATCACCTGGTTCCAACACCTTATCTCGTCTTTTAGAATCAGCTTGTTGTATCATCATATTTTGTCCAACACGTAAGTTATTCTTGAGAACACTAAGAATTTGATCATGACATCTCAAGGGTTCATCCAATGAAGTAAGTTGAGGCTTAGCCAGAGCATAACCATTAAACACGAGAGGAGGTATACCGTACAAAGCCAGGTACGGTCTAACATTGATTGGGGCGGTACCAGGCACTAGAGGTATGCGATGATCATGCTCTCTAGTAGGTGACAATATAGTAGATGTCACAAAAATCGAAGAAAATTCGATGATCCGATCACAGATTTCATCAGGTATGGGTGGCGGATATGAGATTGGTGAAGGGTTTGAGTGTGCCAAAGTAGTCCTTGTGCTCCCTGTTTCAACAATATCTCTATTGTATGACTAGATGCCACATGTCCACTTTGAAATCTCTCATCTGTCAAAGTAATGGTTTGGTCCTTGACACGTTTTACTTCACTTAAGACATTCATGGTTTGGGGTGCAGAAGTTCCTGTAAGAACATGGACAGAGATTGCAGGTTCGTCTTCCTTCTTACCTGATTCCATGGTTTCCTTGGAAACCTGTTCCTCTTGATATTCAATTATGGATCGGTTTGCCTCAATTTGTTCAAAGTTGAGGCTGGATCTTTGTAAGGAGTCCTACCAAAACGATTCAGTAAGGCAGGAGTAAAGTTTTCCCACGTATAGTCGGGGGTTATAGATTGCATCCAGTTGTGCCATTTGAGCGTTCTACCTTCAGAATGAAACCCGACTATTTTCACCTTTTGATCTACGGGAGTCTCATAGAGATCGAAGTATAACTCCGCCTGAAATATCCACCCTTCAGGCTCAGTACCATCAAATTGTGGAAAGAAGAGCTTTGCTAGTTTGTCACCATCTTGAGGGACTGCGGTGGAAGCACAAATTCCAGTGTTCACCGAAGTTGGTGAAGCTATCTTATGGACATCCATGAGTTGATCGAACCTATCTATCATTCGATTGCTTGTTTGTGCCATTATACTGATGATGGTAGTTAAGTCCTTAAGTTGCTGCTCCATCTTTCTTTCTTTCCTGTTTTTTTTTTTTTTTTTTTTTTTAAGCCTTCGACTACACCACTGATGGGTTTAACAAAACCGAGCTTTAGGTTGGATGAGGGTGCAGGGGAGAGGTGTATTAATGGGTTTAAGTTAGGGGGAAGGGTAAGGTGTAAGTTTGTTGGGGTTAAAGTGGAGGTTAAATAGATAAAAGGAAAGAAGTTAAGAGAATGATGATGAGTGTGGGTTAAAGTGGAGGTTAAAGAAATAAGGTGGACTGAATCTTGAGGTGTAAAAGGTTATAAAAGTTAAAGTAGATAAGATGATGGATTTGGGTGAGAAAAGAAAATTAAAAGAAAGGGATAAAAGATGTTGGAGTGCTTATGAAGTGGGACCCGACTATTGGATGGAAGATGCTGGAGTTTAAATCAGATGGGATTAAAGATATGTAAAAATAAGTGATGGGTTAAAAACATATAAGAATGATGATGTTTCCTAGGTTAAAGTTAAATGTTAAAAATATGTATGATGACCATCTGTTAATAAATAAGTAAATAAAAGTGAATGGGAATGAGGATGGACGTGATTGAGGTTGGTGATGGGTTTAAATTGGGTTCGGTTAGGGTTAGGTAGTAGAGGATATAAGCTGGATCAACAAAACTTTGGGTACTCTACTGATGGGTTTTATTTGACTCGATCCACCGTGATCAGCGAGATCGAAATGGTGGTGACCGTCAACAACGACAAATGCGAGTCAGCGAGGTCGAAATGGTTTTAGTATCAACTGGATCCTCGATGATGGTGGTCAGCGTGATTTCTCCTACTGCTCCTCTTTTGCACAACAATGGCTTGATGCAGTGCAGATTGGCACCCTTGAAATCACTTATCTTCAAAGTCTTCTCCTTCAGACCTTCTTGCTTTCTTGTAGTCGAACGGTGAAGATGATAACGACCTCAATGTAGACGTGTGGTGGCAGATGGTAGATTGAGATCAGATCGGTAAGTGAAATTAGATCTATAAGATGGTGATAGATCTCCACACTTTTTTTTTTTTTGGGTGATAATGGTGATGGTAGTGGCAAGATGATGAAGGTGACGATAATGGTAGAAGATAGTGACGATGTAAGGTGGATAGTTATGGGATATAAATTGATTTTTTTTTAATCGATGGAGATGGTGGTGATAGGAACTGATAAGTGAATTTGGTGGTGAAGATGTGATAGGATCAGAATAGCTCTGATACCAATTTGGTGGTAAAGTGGAGGTTTTTAACCCATCACTTCTTTTTTACTTATCTTTAATCCCATCTGATTTAAACTCCAGCATCTTCTATCCAATAGTCGGGTCCCACTTCATAAGCACTCCAACATCTTTTATCCCTTTCGTTTAATTTTTTTTTTCTCACCCAAATCCATCATCTTATCTACTTTAACTTTTATAACCTTTTACACCTCAAGATTCACTCCACCTTATTTCTTTAACCTCCACTTTAACCCACCCTTATCATCATTCTCTCAACTTATTTTCTTTTATCTATTTAACCTCCACTTTAACCCTACCCAAAAAATAAAATGTACACCCAGCTCACACCTTACCTTCCCCCTAATTTAAACCCATTAATACACCTTTCCCCTGCACCCTTATCCAACCTAAAGCTCGGTTTTGTTAAACCCATCAGTGATGCAGCCGAAGGCTTAAAAAAAAAAAAAAAGAAGAAAAAGAAAGAAAGGTGGACCAGCAACTTAAGGACTTGACTACCATCATCAGTATAATGGCACAAAAAATCAATCGAATGATATATAAGTTTGATCAACTCATGGATGTCCATATGACAGCTTCACCAACTTCGGTGAACACTGGACTTTGTACTTCCACTGCAGCCCCTCACGATGGTGACAAACCAGCTAAGGTCTTCTTTCCACAATTTGATGGTACTGACATTTCAGGCGGAGTTATACTTCAATCTCTATGAGACTCCCGCAGATCAAAAGGTGAAAATAGTCGGGTTTCATCTTGAAGGTAGAGCGCTCAAATTGCACAACTGGATGCAATCTATAACTCCCGACTACCCATGGAAAAACTTTACTCCTGCCTTACTGAATCGTTTTGGTAGGACTCGTTACACAGATCCAGCCTCAACTTTGGACAAATTGAGGCAAACCGATTCCATAATTGAATATCAAGAGGATCAGGTTTCCGAGGAAACCATGGGATCAGGTAAGAAGGAAGACAAACCTGCAATCTCTGTCCATGCTCTTACCGGAACTTCTGCACCCCAAACCATGAATGTCTTAAGTGAGGTAAAACGTGTCAAGGACCAAACCATTACTTTGACAGATGAGAGATTTCAAAGTGGACATGTGGCATCTAGTCATACAATAGAGATATTGTTGAAACAGGGAGCACAAGGACTACTTTGGCACACTCAAAGCCCTTCACCAATCTCATTTCCGCCACCCTTACCTGATGAAATTTGTGATCGGATCATCGAGTTTCCTTCGGTTTTTGTGACATCTACTATACTGTCACCTACTAGAGAGCATGATCATCGCATACCTCTAGTGCCTGGTACCGCCTCAATCAATGTTAGACCGTACCTGGCTTTGTACAGCATACCCCCTCCCGTGTTTAATGGTGCCTGAGACGTCGTGATCAAATTCTTAGTGTACTCAAGAATAATTTACATGTTGCACAAAATATGATAATACAACTAGCTAATTCTGAAAGACGAGATAAGGTGTTTGAACCAGGTGATATTGTATATTCGAAGTTGCATCCCTACTGTCAACAGTCAACTATTCGGATAGGTATACTTTGACCCTTTAGAAAAGGCACTGACTATCAACGTCCTTGTTACTTGCAACTACCAACTCATTTAATTGAAGAGGCGAGCCTGTTGTTTCTTTGATTAACCTTGAGGACAAGGTTGAACTGAAGGAGTGAGGAATTATAGAGTCAGGAATAATTTGTAGTAAATTTCTACATTAGTAGGCTTAATTTCTAAAATAGCAGACTTGATTTGTAGGCTTCTAGATAGCCAAAATAATTAGTCTTAATTAGTAGGCTTCTAGATTAATTTATTGTATTTGAGATCTTGTAATATATAAATACCCATTAAGGGTGAGGAATGAAGCATTGAGAAAAGTTTAGTCTATTTTACCAATTGTTCTTGAATTACTTGAATTGCTTCTGCTGGCCTGGGTAAGAATCTCTTGAGGTTCTTATCAATTGGTATCAGAGCGATCTGATTTTATCCCCACCATAGAGTTCTTGAATTGCTTCAGCTGGCCTGGGTAAGAATCCCTAGAGGTTCTTATTAGTAAACTTGCCAAAAGACTAAAATTTTACGTAGATTCTTCTAGACCAAATTCCTTTGTCGACATTTATTTGTCTAAATTATTGGGGCCTAATATTCAGCACAACTTTTTTGTAGAATCCCAACAATTTTCGGTTAACAGAACTGAAAATATAAAATTGGTTTGTCGAATATGTGGAGCCGACCACACAATTATAATGTGGTTTGTCGGCTTTATATAAACGACATACCTTTTTATAAAATTTGTACTATCAGTTATGCATAATCGACGTATAATTGTATTGATCTAGTAAAAAATTGTGTTGATTTATCTGTGGCCTAAACTATTCTCTGTAACAAAAAATTTACAATCAAATTTCGATTTCAGATTAGCCCCATCCAGTGTTAATTCCTAGGTTCACCCCTGGCTTGAACCGTCTCAATATTTTGTAGAAGGTGTGGCAAGTTCTTTTCCCAAACTTTATTTTTCCCCTATTTGCATGTGCCTAAGAAAATCCTTCTATGCCAGCTGTTTTGATCTCCTATGGGCTTCAAGAAGATCTGTTAGACTAAATATCCTTGTGCATCATTTACCTTTTTGGTTTTTGTTGGTAACTTCTTGGTTGTTTTTCTTTTTCTTTCCTGTTTTTTTTTGAATTTTTCCTACAAAATATTTCTTGCATCATCTATCTTGGTTCTTCCTTCTGCTTCTAAAAGCTTAGGTACTCAAATCTGATTTAAGATTTTGCTGAGATATACTAGTCTATATCTTGTCAATAAGCGGTAAGTCTGATGCTGGTCTAAAATTGTTTACTTAGTTTCACTTTTAATAATCTCTGTTCATAATGATGCCTAATGCACTTTCTGTTTTTTTTTTTAGCTGACGGACATATGGGATGAGGCCAGTGAAAACGGCGACCATATTGTGCCTTATCCCAAGGGAGGTGAAGAGAAACCACTGGGAACATTTGGCACTCACAGCAAGAAGCAATGGAGTAAAGAAGACAGCCCTGTTAAGCTTGAAGAACAAAAGAAACCGGGAGCTAGCAATGAATTCTCTGGATCTGAACTGGAAAGCAGTTCCCAGTTCAATGCAGATGGACTTTCAGCCCTTGAAATGGATACATGGCCCGATTCGCCTTTACCCAGTGCTGCATGCAGTAAGGAATATGCTGCTAGAAATGGTCAGTATTCTATGGGTATTGCAACATCTACTGTTTTAACTGACATCCAATCCATTTTTTCATCCTGACAGAACGCCTTGGTAATGAGATCCTTTTTTCTCTAAACGTATTTTGTTTTTCAAAAGCAGATACTGCTCGACTAGATAATGATCCTCAGTTTTTGGGGGATGAGTATGTAGAAAAAGAGCACAGTGACTTTCTTGACTATAGTTGGGCTAACATTGGAACCTTTGACGATCTTGATAGAATATTTAGGTAATAGATGATTTCATTTCGCTTCTCGATACACCTGAATGTTATTGATGTTGATGTTGGGTTGATTTCTTGAGTGTCCATGCAAAGACATTTATCTTTTCTATTGTCATTTCAATTCATAAGTCAATGGTATTTCTCTGACGAACTGTCCTCACAAGTTTTGATTTTGCAGAAATGATGATCCAATATTTGGATGTGAAAGTCTCGGAAATGCGGATGAACTCTGGTCATCTTCTGCAGATGTAATTAGTGGCCCTACAAAATTTCCCATATCTGCTGGTTCTCCAAGTTTGGGTTTTGGTGAATTAAGGAACACATCTGAGCAGTATGAAATCAAAATGGAATCTGTGCCACATGAAGACAAGCCAACTGGTTGTGGGAGGATGAGTGATTCAAACACTCATTTCCTAAAGAATGTAGAGCCAAGCACGGATAAGGCTGCAGGTAGCTGCACTTTTCTTAGTCCAGCAGTTGAATGTGCTGGAGGGAAAAGTAAGCCTCTGGTAGAGAAGGTATGTGCTGTCAATCCATTCCATAATACTTAAAATCCGTACTTCATTTACTAAATGCTTGAACAAAGAAATACAATACAGTTATAAGTTTGTTTTCACAGACAGATACCAAGATGATTGGGAGAATGACACCAGACTCGCACTCCACTAGTGAGAATAGTGCAATACAAAATGATTTTGATAGTAAGGTAGTTTCTTTTACCAGTTCCTTTACCATTTATGTGAGACACTCATGCGCGTAAAAGACTTCAGTTAGCCAAATAACATAAACAGCTTCTGTGATGATGCATCAAGCTAGTTAATCCTACTCAAAGTTGTTGCTAACCTTCCATTAAGATTTTCTATTGAAATATGGCCACTTAGGATTTCATAATCTATTGAATGCAAAATTCAGTAATGGCATATGCTTCCGTGTAACTTGTTTGAACCTGTTGTAATTCCAACTGTTTTATGTACTTAGAGTAGTATATTCAAATTTACTGATTTGGTTCTTGCAGTGGTGACAATATAGTCAATAACCTACCGCATCTAAACACTAGGTGTCCCAGGATCACTCATAGCTTGATATTTGCATCATTCAGAATGATGTTGATCATATTATAAAGAACCTATAGTCTTCAGTAGGAAGATGGTGTGCTGTATTTTTGGTTTGGATGCCTTAAAATAAAATGAAATCCCGTCAACTTGAACACAGATATCTGATTTTTAGCCCAATTTTGTGGTGTAAGTGCATTAACTGAACAATCAGCGATTCAGCGTCTCAGCGCCAAAGGACAGATGTGCATTCATGTCAAGGTAAAAATCCTCTGCTGCAAATTTTTGGGTTGTGGCAGCTATACCGGTTTACTTAACATTGGGATGACCCTACTTGGGATGAATAGCCAAATTTACAACATTCACATTCTCACCGGTTAGAATTTGGTCAGTGTTCTTTATTAATCATAGATTCATAGATAGACCCTTTTCCAACAAATGCTTTTAGAGGAAGTTGTAATGTTTACTTGATTTAATAATATAGAACAGTTCAGTGTGTTATGTGACTCCTGAACAATGCCCTAGTTACTAATTACAATTATTATGATTCAATGCATTTTTTAAAGGAATGCAGAATGTTGGATCTTTCTTTATACTAGAAAGTGCATAGTTTTGACAAATTTGGAAGTTGGAGTTATTAGTACTCATTGGCTCTGTAACTTTTATTTGAAACATCAAATTGTAACTTAATGTATGTTTATTTATATTTATAGGTGAATGGGCAAGGATACCTGTTGAAATGTCCAAAAAAGGAAGTAGACAACGAAAGGAAGTCTCGGGATTTAAGTGGAGCCTCTCCAGGTGTAAACCAATTTCAACAATTTGGGAACCAACTTTCAACCTCTTCTATGCAAACCTTTCCATCTTCAGTCCTCACTCCACAAAGGCAGCTCGGTGGACCTCAGTCGTTGACATACTTGCAGACTTCCCATCCATATCTGTCAACAGGATATGGAAATCCCACAAATTACTTTCCTGTCGTGCCCATGTTGCCACATGTTACTTCTGAGAGGGATAAGGATCAATCAGCCCTTGCTGGTTATAGATACCCTCAAGTGTCATCGAAGCATGTGAATCCTTTAAAGAAGTTTCCAGATGTTCTCTCTAGATCCATGACCATGACACCTCAGGAAAAGATCGAAAAATTAAGGAGGCGGCAACAAATGCAGGCGATGCTTGCCATTCAGGAACAACAGCAGCAGTTGGGTCATCAGGTCCCTGGTACTGATTATTCCGATACTCAAAGGTGTCCACAAGAGAATCAGAGTCAAGATACAGAACGAAGTAACATTGAGGTTGAAGAAAACCTGAAGTTTTCTGCTTCCCTTGAGTCAAATTCCCCTATAGAACAAGAAGATTCCAATACGATTGCTATGTTAGTTGATGACTGCTCGGTTGAAAAAAGAGTACTTGATCAGCTTCAAGATGTAATTGGAAAGGTATTTGTGGGCCTTTTGGCTTCAATGAACAATCTTTTCTCTGGATAAAGTATTGTGGACTATTACAGTTTCGTTTCTAAATAAGTTTTCTCTTCTGCAGTTGGATGTCAGTATAAGACTTTGCATTCGAGATAGTTTGTTTCGTTTGGCTCAAAGTGCAACACAAAGACATAATTCGAATGATACAAGCAGCACAAATAATTTTATGGATGAACATGATGTCATTATAAAAGAAGAAACAGAAGGCCATAACAGGTTTGTAACCTAAATGCAAGTACCCACTGCCATGTCCACATGTGTCGGACACGCTTTGTCGTTGTTGACACATGTCAACACGGCAAAAAGGCACGAAGTGCGGTGTCTTTGTTAAATAGAATTACAATCACTGTTGCATTGAGCATTCTTTTGTCATAGTATTCACTTGCTAGCACAAATATTTCCTCATTTTTTTTTCTCCAACTTTTGTCTTGGTAGATCATCAAGAATTCCAGATGCAGAAAAGGAAACCAATCCCATAGACAGGACGGTGGCTCATTTACTCTTTCGCAGACCTTTAGAGTCACCAGCAGCTAAACCTCTCAAAGATGGTCAGCTACCGGAATCTACTGATCCCATGTCTAAGCCCAAAGCAGAAGGTTTCATGAACTTGCCAGTGGGATGCCCATCTGACTATTCAACAGATAATCAAAGACTATCCAACCCTCCTTTGATGGTGGCCGGACCCTATCACCCGAGTCAGTTTCAAAACAACAATTACATAAGCACTCCTGAGAACACATCTAATAATGAACCAGAAGATGGTGGACTCATGGGAGTTGTTGAAGCCTCACAATGAAGAAAGATGTATTTGTAAATTAACTAAGGGTAATTCCTTCCTTTATCTCCTTCTTTACATATTTATCCACTTTCTTGAATTCGTCATACAGATTTTCTGGTAATGAGGTCTTGTTTCATTGTCAGTTATCTGGATCTTGATCGAGAATGGATTTTGGCGACTTTTGAAGGTGAATCCAGAAACAGTGTAGTTTTATCTCTGTTAATGCAGGTAATGGTATATGTTATGTTCTAAAGATTGGTCGACTTATGTCTGTTAATGGTTGCGCCCTGGATCAAGGCCGTTATATGTGCTTTGCCAGTACTTGTGTCCGCAAACCTAAAATAGGACCAAACATCTACTTATAGACTTCCTACTTGTGTTTACTTGTGTAAAATCAGATGAACTTGCTACTCTATGAACAAATTGTCAACTGTGACATCTTTCTTTTTTTTGTGGTTAACACGAACGCTCAAAACAAGAGCGGCACCAGTGAGATATAGAGGTATGTTTTTATCTCCTTTTGTTCATATATAGCTAGCAGTAACAGTTGGTAAAGAGGCATCTGTCGTAGTAATGAGTCGGATTTTGTTCACCCGTGTTTAATGTGGCTGAACAGAACCCACCATCCTCTTGGTTTGTATTTAATCAGTCACAGGATGGTCTATACTAAATGAGCGCGATTTTGTTGACTCATCATGTCTAATGTGGGACAAGAAGATCTAACCATGTGACTGATGGGGACTTAAAACTGTCTTAAAACAGTCGGTTAAGATCGCGGAGTTGACTGTTGAAGTGCATGCCAGATCCTTGGCTTCTCTTTCAGCCAAAGATTGAGTTATAGCAACTGTAATAGATTACGATCGACCTGTTTTTTGCCAAAATTCAGGGAAGATTGTGGGTTACTTGACTTGGGTACAATTTGCTTGTTGATTATGATCAGCTGTTAAATTTGTTATTCCAAGTTTGTTCTTAACTACATAATAAGCAATTATCTCCCCAAAGATCATGTAAATAGTGCCTAATGCGCAGCTCTTCACTCTTTGGAAGATTACAAGGCGTTATAATGACTCAGTCTGTGTACTTGGAAGTTGAAGCTATTCAGCAATGCCAAGAGGATGGTCAATAGCACCAGGTCATGCAGTTATACGTTCACAGGCTGTGGTGATAATATTGTAATTATGGCTATCAAATGAACTGTAAGAATCTTTGCTGTTAAAGGGGCACCCAAAATGCTCCTCAAATGTGTGATTCTAAGAGGCCTCTTCACCGACCTATTTCAACGGTAAAAGTGTAGCACCAACAAGATCGGAACAAAGAAAAAAAAAAAAAGGTTTTGAGAAGTTTGGGCTGTCAATTAGAGGGGGCTAGAGCCCCTTAGTAGAACACATTTTTACTTCTCATAAGTACTTCTGGTTTTTTTTAAGCTTCTGCTTCTGATTGCCAAACGCCCTCTTAGGGAGTCACTAAAAGAAGTAGTGCTACTCATCCTACAAAATTCATCCTGCATGCTTTTTTTTGTCTGATGACCTTGGCAGCTCAAGGTTTGCGACCATAAATGCAGGAAAACAAAGAAGGATGAATTAGGTGGGATGAACAGTATTTCCCTAAAAAAAGTATGTAGAAGGGTAGGGTTGAAACAAACATAACCAAAATGCTGATTAATGCTTTTTCAAGATAAAGATAAAAGAGTCTTTTTATCAACGAACCCAAAGTTGCAAGTGAATTAGGTTCAAGTTGCAAGTGAATTAGGTTTGTTTCCATTTAACTTTTTATAGTAACTCTCCGGTAACGTTAGTGGGTGTTAATGGGTACCTGTTTACCCATGAGGAACTAAACTAGAATTGATTCTTGGTTCTGATCCCACATTTTAAAGAACCTATAGTAGCAAGAATTGGAAATGCTAGGAATTGGAATTGTTAGCATTATAATGATTATGGTTCTAAGTACTTTGATAATTGATAAGAACCAGATCTAAACTTATAGGAATTAGGAATGGACATGTTAATATTGTTTTTTTCCATTATTTGTAATATTTTCTACACATAACAATTTAATATCAGAAAATAGGAACCAAAATGTTCGAGAATCGACAAGTACTAGAACTGATTCTGGTTCCACCTATTTGAGTACTAGAATCGACAAGAATCAAAGTAACAGATTGCGTTTCTGGTTGGTTCGATATCGAACTGGAGTCGACCCCTTGATACCCTACTTAGGATGTGTTTGGCTGGTGATTCAAAATTATTTTTGAGAATTAAGAAACACTAGTTCCTTAAACAATTACAAAAATGTCGTAAGAAAAAACTAGTTTCTAATAATTTTAAAAATTCTTAAAGTGCTTTCTCAAATCTAAAAAAGCAAATAACTTTACATGTTTAAGGAAAATGATAACGCATTTGATGTTATAATAGAGGAAAGGGGAAATAAACCCTAGATTCAGGTTCCACCCCACCCAACTTTAACAATTTAAATAAATAAAACCCAAAATATAGTAAAATACAACAATACCCTCCCTTAAAACCAAAAAGAGACGAGATGGAAAAGAGAGAAAAACTTAAAAAAGTTGGAGAAGACGAAGAAGACGAGACGGAGCAGAAATCAGAGAGAGAGAGAGAGAGGAATGAAGAACAAGATCAGATCGGTCGTATTTGGAAGTATATCGTTATTTATTTTGAGATTTAGGTTTTTTTTTTTTTTTTTTTTTTCTGAATATCTTCTTTGATTCAGGTTTTCTATTGCTTTCAATTCTAGATTTGATTTCATCTAGATTAGTTGTTGATTTATTTTTCAAAATAGAAGAACACAGTTGAATCACTTCACACAATTGCATCTCACTTGCACCTCAATTGCATAACACTTCACACAGTTGCACACCACTTGTATCTCACTTGCACCTCACTTGCATGCATCTTACTTGCACATCACTTCACTTCACTTGCAGAACACTTGCATGTCAGTTGCATCTCACTTGCACCTCAGTTGCATAAAACTTCACACACTTGTACGTCACTTGCATCTCACTTGCACTCACTTGCACCTCACTTGCATCTTAGTTGCACCTCACTTGCATGTCACTTGCACCTCACTTGCATCTCACTTGCATCAGTTGCACATCACTTTACATCACTTGCATAACACTTGCATGTCACTTGCACCTCACTTGCATGTCAGTTGCACCTCATTTGCATCACTTGCATCTCACTTGCATCTCACTTGCACCTCACTTGCATCTCACTTGTAACTCACTTGCAAGTTAATTGCACCTCACTTGCATCTCACTTGCATATCAGTTGCATAGCCCTTGCACACAGTTGCATCCTATATGTCTTTTTTTTAAAAAAAATGAAGAAGATGAAGGTGAAGATAGAGCAAAAGAAGATGACGATAAAGAACAAGAAGAAGATGATGATGATGAAGTGATTATTGACAGATCTAACTCGCCGAAAAAATAGTGAAGAAGGCAACCCCCATCACCTACAATCTCTCACTCTCTAAAATTCTCTCTCTAGAAGAAGAAGATGACATAGAAGAAGAAAATGAAGAAGATGAAAAAGAAGAGGATGAAGTGATCGTCGGCAGATCTAACTCACCAGAAAAAATAGTGAAGAAGGCAGCCTCTAACCATCACCTACGATCTCTCTTTCTCTTTCTAAAATTATCTCTCTATTGCTTCATTTCCAAACAAAGGAAGGACAAATATATCAATAAAAAAAATAAAACCAAGTCAAAGAGTTAAAAATGACAAGTGTACATAAGACAAAAAAAATTTGGGTTGTATTTAAAAAACTAAAAGTAGATCGGTGGGAAGTTAAAACTAAGTTAGAATTGGGGTTAAAAACATATTTCATGTTATAATATACAATTTCCCTTTTCTAAAAATTCTACTTCCGGTTGAGTTTTTCTTTTAAAACACTTCACTTTAGTTTGTTTGGACAACGAATTTTAGGGAAGGATTTTGTCGGGACCAGAGAATTTGGTGAAAGAGAAGTCGAGGATCTAGCCTGTACTTCACAGGAAGATGATCTCAAGACTGATTTGTGAGGATGATATTTTTTTAATGTAGAACATCTTCGCAAAAATCCACATCGTTCTAATACTTTTAGAGAGGGGTTATCAAGTCCCACCTTATTCAACCCCATTGAAGCCCAATATATTTTGGGGCCCATATGGAGATGATTCAAGGCTAATTTCAGGTGAGAATGTTCTCCTCATCATGCAGAGCATGAAATCTGAAAATCAGATCGTTCTAAAACTTCTAACCCCTAAAATCAACCCTTAAAATTTTAGTTTATGTTAGAGCTTTTCTCCTATGGATTTTCGATAAACTTTTAATGGGGTTTTACTTTTTAAAATTGGTTGATTTTCAGATATGATGATTTATATGGTGAGGAGAACATCCTCACCTGAAATTAGTTCCTGAATCATCTCTATGTGGACTTCCACAAAATGTGGGGCTTAATAACCCCTCTCAAACTTTTAACCATGTAAGTTAGAAATAAATTTTAATCAGAGTGATCCCCTCAATTTTTACAATGATCGAGGAGATCGAAGTATCCGCATTTTAGTTAAACAAACACCTATTTCGAAGAAATTAAAACATTAATGTTAAAAAAAATTCTTGGTAGATGTGATGATTGTGCAGATTACAAAGGAAGAAGTGTTAGGCACGTTACGAAGAATCATCACTAACAAATGAAGAGAATGTGTTAAGAATTGAGAGATTGTAATCAACAACATGTAATTAATTTTTTTATTATTAAGTGCATAGTACTTATAACTAATTAGATGAGACAAATTTACAACAATACCACAACCGTAAAAAAAAAATTGATCCCAAGACGGTAAGACCTTCCCTTTTAAGTAGGGGTGTGCAGCGGATCGAAACCATTGATTTTGGTTCGAACCGCATCCGATCCAATGTATGATTGGATGCTAGGTTTTCAATCCAATCCGATCCACCCAGTGAATCCCATCCAATCCAATCCGCTCCAATCAAGATTGGATTGGATTGGTTTCGTCAGTTTGGGCTATTGGGACAAGCCTGTTAAACATATCAATTGGGCCCTTAATATTTATGATACTCTCTATTTATGGCCCATAAAATAAAAAAATAATAGTTGGGCCTGGTAAACTATCACATATTTTCAACTTGGACCCATAATTACCCTTAGATATTTATAAAAATTACAAATTTAGTTTAGTATATGGGGTAAGTTAATTGGATCGGTTGGGTATTGGTTTCGACCACCCGGATCCGCCAACCAATCCTCACCTATTGGATTTCAAAAACAACAAATCAATCCGCTCCGACCTCGTCATTGGATCGGTTTCGATCCAACGATGATTGGATTGGATCGGTCAGTTTGGGCAGATCGGATCAGAAATGCACACCCCTACTTTTAAGGACACCATTTTTCACCCCTCTCTGACCCCAAAGACAATCTTCCCAGTCCGACAGTCGGACTCGGACTCGACTGCTCGATCTCTTTGCTATTTTCGACACCCACTTGTAAAGTGGGTGAACAAACTAGTATTTCAACTCCTTTTTCAATCTCATTTGACTCAGCGCCTCTCTCTCTCTTCCGTCGAGGACACAAGACGCCCAAGAACAAGCACTGCAACACCGGAGGTAAACTTTTCTGATGTTCCTTTTTTTTTTTTTTCGCTTTCCTAATCATTTTAGGGTTTTTAAGTGTCATTTAATTTTTCCCTAACATCTCCTCACATTCTTCCGGCAGAAAAAATCTCTGCATCGACTACTGTATTTCATTTGGATTTGCAGCTGTTTTCTTGAAAGGTATGCAATCGATCTCCGTTGGATGCGTTTCGATTTTATGAGTTTTTTTTTTCACATTTATTTCTCTTCGTCAGATAAGGTTTCTGAATCTGTTTTATGTTTTTGAAACTCAGTGAATTTTTAGTGTTATTGATTTGTGATCGATGGAGGATTATGAATATCTAGGGTTTCTGCTGCAGCTATTAGGATTCTAAAACCCAATTCGATCTTTTGATTTGAGATCAACCGCCAAATAATTCATTGATTGGGGATTTAGTCACCAACGAATTGATTTTTTATTCATAAACTACTTCCAACGATTAGAATTAGGTAATCTTTTATAGGAAAATTAAGCCTATTCCTACTAAAATAACCTACTCCTACTAAATCAATACTTCCCTTTGATTGGGATTGAGAATTAAAGCCTGTTGTATCAGAGGTTACTACACCAAAGCTGCAAATGAACGAAGGACTGCTTCTTGTAGCTCCCATTTGAGCTGCTTTTTGTAGAAGTGCAGTTGCTGAATGGTTTTATTGCTGGTTATCTTGCCACCAATCTCTCGAACTTCCTGTGCGCCAGTTGATCTTGTCATAGTGCTTGATGTCAATGGTAGCATGGCAGGTACCAAGATTGCCTTGCTAAAGCGAGAGAGGGAGGGAGGGTTTCTGCTACCCAATGGAGAGAGACATCTAGGGAGAGAGAGAAAGTTAAAGAAACTTAACATATATAGAGAGTGCTATGTGCAGTCACTGCTGATGTGGCACTCTATATTTTGCATTTGCCACACCAGCAGGAAAGACGTCTGCTAGACTGCTATAGATAATATAGATGGGCAGTTCGGGGACATTAGTCCATTGACACAAGTGACAAGGACCATTGTAAGATGATCAGGTAATCTCAGAGACCTTTGTATTTGGACTTTTGTCTCAAAACCCCTACACTAAATGAACTGAATATTGTTAGCTTTAAATTCAATTAGTTTTGTTTGAAAGTGAATTCGATCAATTAGTTGAGTTTATAATATGTATTTATTGTGTCCTTTGTTGATTGCAGTTTTGACCCTAATTTCAATTTCTGATGCAGTTAAGAGTATTCACATTTAGATTACAGAAATGGTTTCGTTCGAGATGAATGACAGAAAAAGTATGTGCATATTCCTTTCACTTTTCCCATTAAAATGATTCAGTTTAGTTAATATTTAACTGTTCCTCTTAATGAAGAATGCATTTTTATCTTCTAGGAATTTGTGAATCTTGTACCTAATGATGTTTAATGCATTAAGAAAGCCGATGCTCTGGAAAAGGCTGATGGTTCAATCCTTAGTTTCAGATAGTGGTTATGGGATAAATTTATAAGACCACTAGAAAAGTGAAATGAATTACAATCATAGAACGGCTGATGCTATGGAAAATAGAATGCTGATCAGGATGATGTTAATTGATATGATATTAAACATTCGCCTCATTCACATTTCAACTCTCTTGTTTCACATTTTGTTCATTTTTCCTCAATAAGTCAAGAATTTTGTAGGTTTCTTCTTGTCAAAGCATACTAAATTTGACATAGAATTCATTACGAGTCAGATAAGGCAGATGTTAATACTTCATTATGATTGACACAAGTTTAGTTGATCGATGCCACTGACTCTGTTATGACTTATGACTAAAAAGGAAAGTGTGTGGAGTGGAGTAAATTGTTTATGAGCATGGTATGTAGAAAAGCAAACAAATAACTGGGGAGAATGGTGTCAAGCCAATGCATCCAGTTTGGCATGTCTGACTGTGCTACAAGGTTTTAGGTTAACATGAGTTTTTCTTTTGACCGGTCACCCGTGTTCAAAGAGAAGTATGGACACCTAGGGAGGGTCTGAAAGAATTATTGTTGGTTCAGTAGACCAATAATAGACATGGTCATTGTATTTTCATTTGATTTTGTTTTGTTTGAGTTCATTCCAATCTCTCTTAATGGTGGTGTTTTCCTCTTTTATTTATTTATTTCCAGATTACAGTCATCTTCAGTTTCCAAAATCTTCTACTGTCATTTGATATGTTTAATCTACCGTGTGGCTTGCCCGACCTGGACTCTCCAGGCTGAGCTGATGCTTTGGAGAATTTAGTATCGAACAGAATGAATTATGTTTTTGGTGATCTCCAAAATTTAAGAAGAGAAAATTTTCTTAGTAATTGGAATATATATATATTCATCATTAGCACAAAGCCATCATTCAAATGATATTCAATGCCTTCATGTTGAAGTTGCTGGTTAGTTTGTATCAAGTTATTGAAGCCCTGTGGGTAATCTGTATGGCTGGCATAGAAGGATATTTGGAAATGAATGGACTTTGTCCTCAAAGCCTATTTGGGATCGAATGGTGTTGCAGATTCTGGTGAAGTAAAGAGCCCTCCTTTTAAGGCTTTTATTTGAAATGATATATTAGGATCCTTGGAGTTTCTGGCACTTAACGATGTCATTTGTTCTCTAAGGAAGAGGAAAGTGGGGGATGCTGTGACAAATTCTGGACCTTAGGAAGTTGACTAGTGGGTGATTCATTGTTAAATGTTGAAAACAAAATTATGGAGAGTCTATCTAAAACTAGTGTACCTACAAACTATTATATGTTTACAGTTCTTTTCCTAAAATTTTGTGGTCACTTTTATGTTTACGCACAAATATATAAGACAAAAACCATTAAGCTGAGATTATAAATATATAGTATGCTATTTGGTTATCGCCTTCTAGGAGGAATTTGAGGGGAAGGTAAAGGAGTGATGTTTAAAATTTTCCATGTTTTTTTGTCAGGTAAATCAACCGTATTAGATGGTTTGTCAGTGGATAGACACAGGTCTTCTTCCACGTTTTTAAGGGGGGCAAGTAGCACTATGGCAGTTGATTCACTTGCAAAAAGAAAATATTGAAACTTTCTTTTATGGTAGACCTTTTCAGTTAATACAATACCATATTACCAGTTACCTTTCTTTTAAAGGAAAAAAATGGCAAACGAAAGAAAAGGTCATCTGGTTACCCTGCTATGTTGAGTTGAGCTTTTAAATTCTTTTGGGTTGTTTCTTACCATTTTACTGCACTTGTAAAAGATGTTTAATTGAACTCTGGACTTATCTGTCAAATTGATTTTATGGTTGAGAGCTCCTTAAACTTATCCATGTGCTTCGTTTTCATCAATTCGCTGCTTGCTTTGTTGCTTGTTCTCCTATTTTCCTTGTGGCCCTGTTTCTTCTTTTTATTATTCTTCTTCTTCTTCTCCTTTTTTTTATTTTTTTTTCGTATATTTGTATCCCAACCTTCTGATGTCTCACTTGCAATTCTGAAATGAAACAGAGATTGGGCTAGGATTGACAGGGTTTGGCATATTTTTTTCGTTTCTGGGAATTATTTTCTTTTTTGACAAAGGACTTCTTGCCATGGGAAATGTAAGCAAATTGATAAGTCTCATCTTGCTCATATTCTCTTTACATTTTTCCTGTTTTATTTTCTGTTCTGGTTAACTTTGATGAATACCTGCTTAACAATGACTTGGTTGTCTGTGATAATCAGATCCTCTTCTTGTCAGGGGTGATGTTGACCATTGGACTGAAATCCACGATGCAATTCTTCATGAAACGCCAAAACTACAAGGTTTGGTTGTTTTGTTGACCTTACCTTTTACTTTTCTTATGATTCTTTTAGTGACTTCTTAGAACATGCAACTTTCAATGATTGACAGGGTACAATCTCTTTTGGTCTTGGCTTCTTCTTGGTCCTCATTGGATGGCCTATCATGGGCATGATCTTGGAGGCATATGGCTTCATCGTGCTCTTCAGGTCTCTAGTTTCTTTTTCCATTCCTTTCTCGTTAATCCATTCATCTATCAAATATTCTTGGTTGCTGATATGAGGTTTGTTTTGCAGTGGCTTTTGGCCTACACTGGCAGTGTTTCTACAAAGGATACCTATTCTTGGTTGGATCTTCCAACAACCTTTTGTCACATCGGTAAGGATATTTTGCAACTCAATACCGTTTCTCAGCAAGGAAGCGGCATTGCTACTTATCTCGGAAATTCTTGTTTTGCATCTCTTGCCCTGAATCATGCCCACATAATTACAGATCCTTTTAACGGATGGGAAACTCTTATATGGCTCACTTTTATCAGATTGGTTTTGTTTCATGTGCCATGATCCAGGCTGTTGGTGTCATATTGATGTTTCCTTTGATTGTTTCTGTGCAGTTCATGGATAGGTACAGGGGTAGAAGGGTGCCTGTCTGAGGATGCTGAATCAACGACAACAGAAACAACCTTGACTTTGACAGGCCATGTAAGATACAAGTCTGGCTCAGACCCAATGTCGTGATTTGGTTCGCATTGTTACTGATGAAAACATTTAATCGATGATATGACCTTTATCTGTAAAATTGTTGATATATATGAGTCTCTTATGAGCCCATTTGGTAGCTTATGGATCGTCCTCACAATATTGACGGTACGTCAGTGGCGTAATCACCTCGATAGAATTCCAATCGAGTGGCCAAATTAAGAACCCTTTTCTGGTTCTTTTTGTTTTTTTCTCCATGGTTTTGATCATGCAATCTGTGATTATTAAGTTGCATTGATGATGTTCAGGCTGGAGAACTAGTAGATGAGAAAAAAAGAACCTAAGATGTGCTATTGGCATGAAAAAAAGATTAAACAATCCATTAAGCAACTCTTGTAATATGGTGACATTTTTTTTTTTTTTCAATAGCTTCTTGATGTATGGATTGGTGCGAGTTGAATCAGTTTTGGTTATCTTCAAAGAAGAGTACAGGTCATCTGAAGTTTGTAAAGTGTCTCTTGATTAAGAACTGCTTGGAGAGATGTCATACAGAATCTGTAGGTTAGATTTAGATCATCAACGACTTTCTTGGATTTTTTTTTTTTGACGAGATCGACGGTAATGATTGAAAAATCAGAATCACAAATTGCATCACCATTAAGAATAGAAAGAGAGAACAAATATGCAAGGCCAGTTTTGTTAGCTTAAAAGCTGATCAAAAGTCAAAATTGTGGATTCTACCAAAAATTTCTTTTAGTCTCCATTATGTTTTAGGTTATTTTAGGGGATCTCTTGCTTTAGCTAGGTATGCGCCAATGTTTTGAGCTGTTAGGGTGAAAAACTTGGTGCCCGTGTCTTTTGCGATTCAAAAATTAATTTACACCTAAATTAACCTACATCTTGTATCACAATAGAAAATTGATTTTTGACTTTACTATAAAATCTTTTATGCTTTCACTGTAAACACCGGAAATAACAGTTTTTGTTTTATAAAATCCTATATGATTGTAAAGTAAATAAAAAATATATAAGATGTAGATTAGTTTAGGTGTAAATTACTCTTTAAAAACAATTTTTTTTTTTTTTTAAATCATGAACCACAAGTTATTTTTTTTATTATCTTTACAATCCAGAAGTAAACTTTCCTATGAATGTTACCTTATAACTAATTTCTCTTTAAAAAGTTAAAGGATAAAAGTGTCTTTTGGCTACTCTCAAAGGCCTTAATAAGTTTATTTATTTATTTTGTTAACATTTAAAGGTTGAGG
Organism: Macleaya cordata; assembly: GCA_002174775.1. Taxonomy (NCBI): domain Eukaryota; kingdom Viridiplantae; phylum Streptophyta; class Magnoliopsida; order Ranunculales; family Papaveraceae; genus Macleaya; species Macleaya cordata. Next base: position 102,947 of record MVGT01001096.1, on the reverse strand, counting down.
ATACAGGAGTCTTTTGAGTTTTGACTCACAGATTCTACTCATTCCCTAATAGAAAAAAAACAAATCATAAAAAGTATACGATGTCTTGTTCCAGCAAAAACTATATTGACTACTCTCATAAAAATGAATTCCTATTTTCTCCTACTTGCATCTAAATACAATCTCTCAACAAATTTTAGGACTTTCAAACACTCATCGATAAGATAGTATAAATAAGGGCAAAAGTGTCAAAAAATCGGTCCGATTCAAATGCCAGAAAAAAAAAAAAAAAAAAAAAAAAAACAACCTAAGGTGGTACCTGAGAACATGGGACGTGACCTTATTCACTCGACAAGTCCATCATTATCGTAAGAGCAATGGAGAAGTGTTGTACATGAAGCAGCAAAAGTAAATTACATCCATAAGGAATGACTTACAGAATTTTCAACTCTCATCAGCTTTACCCAACTATCACTCAAAGTAGACTTACTGTTTTCTAGTTTAGGCTGCCTGACGAAGTCGATGATGTCTGCAACAGTATGTTGTGCAACCGTGCCACAACCCATGGTGCAAGGTAGAAGCTGTTCTGGTACAAATTGAGACAAGTGAGAGTGTAGTAATCGGTAATATCCATTACTGCTTCATATGTTGATCATTTGTACCAACAATGATATTTCGATTGGATATAACAACAATGATACTGAGATGTGATCCTATTCCTGCCGAGGAAGACTGGCTTTTGCAATGATAGTTGTAAGGTTCACAGTTTCAAACTCATGCAGAGATGATAGAGGGCGTAGTAAAAGGTCAGCCAACCTTCCCTATCATATCCTGGCAATCCTGCAAATCATATTAGTATAGGTTAATTATCCTACTTGGGTAACAAATGAATTCAACTAGATGTGAAAGTGAATGCAGGAAATGCCTAGTAATCTAGTTTTATAACCTTTTGTGACTATTACAGCAAAGTGACAAATGAAAATTTCTCTTATTATTAAATTATTGTTCTCAAAAATACCTAGCAAGAAAACAACCAATGAAACCGCCAACTTCGTTTTTCCTCCATGACTTGAAAGTTTCAGGTGATCACCTCGAATGAAAGAACAAAAATGTTTTCATGAAGTGAAGGTTTTATTACAAATCACTTCCCAAATGTACCAGCTTCACTTAGATAACAAAGACTCTTTTTAGGTCGAAAATCCAAGAGACTGATTTTCTCCCAAGGAAAGGAGTAGAGTTGGAAAGAGTTTGATGCAGAACGATCGAGCAAAGGGTGTCCATTGAAAAAGAAATAACTGAGAAAATATTGTTCAATAAGATCATTATAAACAATGAAAATATCAAGCTATGCTGTCATTGGACGACTAGCATTTAGATGTTCTTTGTTACGTTCAATCAAAATTACATACAAGCAAGAATAGGCAATTATTGAACCTTGAAAACCATATCAAAAAAAAAATATTGAACCTTGAAATCAATAGATAATGAAATCCCAAGTGTCCGTATTTCTATAAATAATTTAAATGGAAGGTTTGCACCAACTTTCAGTAGGATTGCTTATCCCAACCCAACTATCCACCATTACAGAAAGCTGTTGGAACTTGGAAGTATTTAACGAGTCATTTTTCAGCACAAATGAGTGTATCGAGTCGAAACATTAAAACTGGTCAACAAACTACCTTACTTGCAAAATTGGGTTGCACTATTTTCACTAGTTGAGTGCGAGTCTGATGCCATCTACCCGATCATCGTGGCATCTGTCTGTAAAAACGAACTTGTAATTGTATTGTATATTTTGTTCAAGCCGTAATTATTAAGTGAATGATATAAATCTGAAGTATTGATCATGGAATGAATCGATAGCTCATACCTTCTCCTCCATCAAGGGCTTAATTTTCCTCCAGCACATTATACCGCTGGGATTAGAAAAGTGCAGCAACTAGTTCCAGCAGCATTATCCTTGCTTAGGTCTACATTCTTTAGGAACCAAGTGTTTGAATCACGATTCCTAACAGAACCAGTTTGGTGATCTTCATGTTGGACATATCTTGTTTTAATTTCATAGTGCTCAGATGTGGTCCTCAAAGTAGACTTACCAAGACTTCAACGTCCAAAGATTGGGTCATCATTTCTGCAAAGTCGAAACTTGTGAGGATAGTTCATCAAAGAAACACCATGTACTTATAAATTGAATTTGACCATGGAAAAGATAAAGTTCTTGCATGGTCACTGAACAAATAAACCAGACAAATCATCTATTACCTAATTCTATCAAGATCGCCGTCAATGGTTCCAATGTTAGCTCAACTATAGTCAAGAAAGTCACTGTACTCTTTTTCTTCATCCTCGTCCCAATTAACTGAGGATCATTATCTATAGTCAAGCAGTATCTGCTGTTAAGAAACAAAATATGTTTAGACAAGAAAGTATCACATTCCAAGGCATTTTATAAGCACAAAAAAAAAAAGGATTGAGTTTCAGTTAAATATTAGATGCTTCGTTACCGCAGAATCCTGAGCATTTCAATCAGCATACTCTCTACTGCAAGCAGCAGTAGGTAAAGGCAAATCGGGTAATGTATCCATTTCAAGAGCCTGTAAAAAGCTTCTAACTATCATATCCAGATGGACTATTTCATGAATAAAGTAAAATTTTATGATCAATGTAGAGGGAAAAACTTCTAATTCTAGAAGAAACATATAAAAGAAATTGTCAAACCATATTTGAGAGTTGACCACCTTTAGCAGGCAAGAGATCATCTGTTGCTCTGCATAACAGCTGCGTTCGCTAATCTGGCTTTTATTTCTGGAATATTGAAAGACACTTCATTCACATAATCTATGCTTTTCGTCTCTTGTTTGTCAAGAAAACTTACAAATTCTAAAATGGTGGAGTTGTTTATCCTAACACCAGCAGAATTGGAAAGGAGAGAATCTGTGTCCCTATTGTGAAGTTTCTCCAAACACTCGGCTATGCTATTGAACAACAGTGAACCATTAGAGACAACCCAATTGGCTAGAACTGCAGCAGCGAAATCCCCAAAGGTATTATCAGGTAATGAAATCATTGTGCCAACAAGCTCAGGAGTAGGCCTACAGCGACTACACAACGCAAAAAAGCCACCTGTGGCAATGGAATGCACATTTGGATCGAAGATAACTATGCAGTCCATAACTACTTTCTCCACTTGAACCTTGGAAACTGCCAGCTCTAATGCCATCAATGCCCAGAACTTCTGCTGCTCCAGAAATCCCCAGTTGAGTGAGCACTTAATTAAATGGGACATCATTTTGGTGTCCTCTCCGAACATAGAGAATCTCTTCAGGCAGATGTCAAACTGCAAAGTAACAAGATCTACATGATCCAACTTCTCCACGATTAACCGAATGAACTCTTCCTCTGAGGTGCATAAATCAGAAAGATAAGAAAAGATACTGCAGAAAATCGACTTCAATCTTTTCGTCTCCCACCCACAACAGGACAGTAGATCAGAAAACAGGAGCTTAGATAGAGATGTATCTTCTTCTCTATGTGAAATATTGATCAACGCAAGGAAACTTCTGTAAGAAGCAAAAGCACCCTCTACCAAATCAACAACCAATTTAGCATCCAACTTAGAAGCAGAAACACCGACTTCAAAAGAATCCTTTTCTTGAGAACTTAAAAAAGAAATATACCTATCAACGTGATGCTTCAACAATGACATGTCTGAGTTACTTCTCTTAACAGAACACTCTTCATCCATCGAGTTTCTCAAGCAACTCATAACATGGGCCTCATAAAAGAGTCTTGATGCATAAGACAATAGACGTGGACCCACTGGATAACCATTTCTTGACCAGAATAAAATCATTTCTTGGATCCTTTTCTGCTGAGAAAAGATAAAAGTGCAGGTAATTAGTGCTGTAGCAGACTGAATTTCATCATCACAATTAAATTCTTGTGGATATTTGAGAGGGACAAACATTTCGTATCCATTTGATTTGAATGCCTCGGTTATTCGAGAAGCTAACACTTCAGGATGTAGAACAGAATCACCCGCGACTGCAGTTTCAGGTGAGTCATTACCAAGATTTGCAAACAAGAACAGTATCTCCCCCAGAGTTTGAAGGCCCATCTTGTTTGATTTCTTAACATTTTCTCCAAGAGTTTGAACCAACTCCTCAATTATACTAACTGGAGTTCTATTAGTTATAACTGGTGGACTAGAAGAAGCAAGCGGGTTATCCAAAACAGGAAAAGAAGCATCAACCGAAGTGGTGAGAGATACAATTTCTTTGGGGCGCCGCTTAAGTGTCCTTACACTTTTCAATAATAATTTCTGGCCCTCTGCATCGGATGGACTTGGCAAATTTAATGGTTGCACAGAAGAAGCATCAAGCGTAGTGGTGAGAGATAAACTTTCTCTGGGGCGCTTAAGTGTCCTTACATATGTCAATAATGTTTTCTGGCTTGATGGACTTGGCAAATTTAATGGTTGAACAGAAGAAGCATCAACAGTAGTGGTGAGAGATAAATTTTCTCTGGGGCGGTTAAGTGTCTTTACACCTGTCAATAATGATTTCTGGCTCTCTGCATCGGATGGACTTGACAAATTTAATGGTTGCACAGAACAATGGGGAAGACTAGCTGCCTGTTTCTGCTCAAGGGCTTTGGACTTTGAATCAGAAAAGATGCACGCAAGCCTCTCTTTGAGTAGGGGAGAAAGTAAACTGCAAGAAGTTAAAGCCTCCAAAGAACGAACCACTCCCTTCTTCACAAGTACACGAAAAGCTGTTGAAACACCCTGAATTATGAGATCCTTCCTCACAACATCATAGTTATCTACAAGTAATAATAAGAACTCGAGAAGGGTATGAGTCATGTCAATGTATTTCGGGATGGAATTCACCATCAACAAGATCCCAGGCTCAATGTTCATAATATTATCCGTTCTTTCATCAAAGAACAACCAATCGTAGAATAAAGCCAACTTCGTATTTGCCTCGACGTGATTTTTCCTACAACTCTTGAGTAACCAACCTATAATTGCCCATCTTGAAATGACTTCAGATTGAATAATTTCATTTGGAGGGTGGTGAGCACAACATATGAATCGAACAATGTCACAGATAACAATCTCACTCTCAGGCCTACAAAAGAACTTCCTGGCAAACCATTCCTGGTAACGTCTCTGATGACCCCATCTCACATGGGTAAGTAAGAACCTCAATTGGGTTTCCATCTCTGGCGAAATCCTAAGTAAAAAATATCTGCTTGATGTTCTTAAGCAATATAGCTGTGAGATATCTGAAAATCCTCGAGTTCTAAATTCAACTGGATTCAATAACAAGTCCTTCCATATAGATCGAAACTCCGGAATATAAACCAGATCTTGTAAAAGACGAACTAGATCCCTTCCAATCCGTAAACACAAATGAAAGTGCTTCCTCAAAATTTGAACACAAAAATCAATTTCCAACCTTTTCAAGTCCTCTAACTTTGGATTACCAGATAACCTATAATGGTCAGCTAATAAACGAAGATAATTAAACAAAGCACTAGTAAGAACCAAAGGTTCCTCCAACAGATACTCAAATTTGTCCAAAAAAATTTTCAGCAATTCTTTCGACAACCATAAATTCCCATCACTAAAATCACCACCAACAATTCGCCTCATTAAACAAACCAACAAATTATCAATGCCAATCGCTGAAACTTCAACCAATTTTGAAGTGACCCAGATTAAATTAACCTTTACTGGTTCAAGAAGCTTAGGGTAAGATTCATATACTATCTTCAAAATCAAATTCACAAAAAATTGGTACCCATCAGTGACAATGGCATTCAAGTGAGTAAAATGGACCTGGGCAAAGTTGGGTTCGGTTAAAACTCCATAAACAATAGCCCTATTGAGCTGTGAGTACTCGGACGGAGAAGGGATTGTTAATGGAAATGGGGGTCTTAGTTGTGGAACAAGAAGGTTAAAAGCTTCCACGAGAGAGGCTTCAATCTGGTTCTTGGCTTCGTGGGGAGAAATTTGAAACAGTTTTGAGGTCATGTTGAGTTCATTAAAGGAAAAAGAAATACAGTAATGGAAACAACGGAGAACCAAGAGAGAGAGAGAGAGAGAGAGAGAGAGAGACCTCGTGGCTCACAGACTGACTCTCCGGACTCCTGACCCGGAATCTTAATCGCTGCACCCCTCGTTCCAATTCAGAAACTAACTATGTTTCAAAACTTAAAAGTGGTTTTCAACTTTTTTAAGTTATGTTACGCTCTGTTTGGCTGCCACTGAAATATCCCGAACTGGATTTTCTCTGATCCTTCCTGAGAAAACTCTGAAACTAATTAACCAAAAAGCTGTTTGTCTGACATTGTACTTCTGCTGGGCTTACTTTGCATGTTGTTTGTTTGATACTTTGTCATTGCTGGGTTTACTTTGTTGCTGTTTGTTTGATGCTGTGTTTATCCTGAAAATTTCATTACTTTGACATCAATATAGGCATATATATATATCTTAATAAATAATGCAAATCATAAGTCACGTTTAATATAGTTGTAATTCCATTATATTAATATGGTAATATGGCACATCATAAACAGTCCACATACAACACTCAAATCCAGTAGAGCCTCTTTTGTAAACCGAGCTTTAACACACCTGATAAACACAGAAAACTCCCATCCATAATCCATAATCTATAATGCACATTCATGTGCAAACATATTGATCCATCCAACAACATTCTTATGAATATTTCATTTTCAATATACATATAGTTTCCAACAGTTGGTCTTAAAAATATAACTCATTTATATCTAATAGTAAGAGATACTATTCAAAAATATAATCTAATAGTAATATATACTGTACATATGGTTCCTAATGGCAGACCCAATATCGCATCTGAGATTGATTCTCGAAGTTCTATTCTAAGTTTAAGTTTTTTAATAATTCAGTTCATCTGAAGTATATATAATTGAGGAAGTGTATTTCAATAAGCTGAAATATATTAAAACATATACACAATGTGCAATTAATAGAAACAAAAAGAATAAGAAAGAAGACTTACAGGGATATTAGAGCCTCTAATGAAATCCAATTCATAAATAAATAAATAAATAAAACCAGACCCAGAACTGGAAAACTTTATACACTGAACTAAACTGGATTAACAGGCCACAATAATGTTGGAAAACCATAGATACTGGATCACATAACTAACATTTTTCATATTGAAAAAAAAAAAAGAAGAAGAAAGAAGTAAATTAGATACAAACAAATTGCCCATCTAGCATAAATTCCTTTTTCACCTNAACAGTAAATTTGATACAAGCAAAGTGGCAAAGTGCCCATCCAGCATAAATTCCGTTTTCACCTACCTTAAGTTTCTTCTCAACATAGAAGTACCTAATCAAGAAATGAAGTTGCAGAAATAGACAAAATAATAACATAAAGGAAAAGACAATAACAAATCTATTTCTTTCTCAGTAACAAGTTGCAGTTTCTACCCTAGAAATCCAAAACCCAACCAAGATTTATTTATTTTTTCTTATTCTACGGTTCTCCCCTAGAAATCCAAAGCTCAACCAAGTTGCAGAATGAAGAAACATACCAAAGATTTCTAAATATGATGAAGGAGAGACAGAGAAAGTGAGATTGAAAGAGACTGAAAGAGAGAGGGTTTCCAACTTATGTGGCAATGGGACCGATGATGCCACATAAGCGTCCGATATTTCTTTTATAAAATGGTCGGTCCAAAAAGCACTACTCACTACACCAAAAAAGCCAAATAGCCACGGTTTTGAACCGTTGCTAATGGCATTTGCCACGGTTTTGAGCAGTGGCAAAAACTGGCCTGGTAGATTTTTTGCCACGGTCGAAATGTGTGGCTAATCTGTTTTGCAACAGCTCTGAACCACACCCAAGTCCGTGCAGCTTGGTCATTAACCACGGTTAATGAGTCATTGCTAATACATTTTGCAATGATTAAAAACCGTTGCTAACTTTCATTTAACAACGATTTATAACCGTGGCGATTCATTTAATCAGCAATGGCCCAGAACCGTTGCTAATTTTCTGCTTGCAACGGTTTTAAACCGTGGCAATGTTGTGCATTTCCATTTTATCTGTCACAACACCCGTTGCACAATATACCCTTTTCACATGTTTGCAACGGTTTTGAGCCGTGGTTAATATTTTTAGTGTGACAAAAAAAATTTGTTACCACTTACTATATGCAGATAAAGATCTTTTTCCATTGCACCTATTAACAAGGAGTTATGCATCATTATTCAGATGAATAAAAAGCCATTAAAAAATGCCTGCCATGTATCCATCGTATTTTAACTTTTTATTATTTTAACAAGATCTGATTGAACAGAGAAGTAATAACAAACATTATTAGACAAATTACAACCATAAGCATATCTTTATACACGTACTACTTGATGAAGCCACGCACTACCCAAACCAATATAGAAGCACAAGAAACAAACTGCTACAAATTATACCCATAATTAATTAAAACCTCTCCACTTCATCCATTAAAAAATGTAGTACGTTTTTAAACTAGGAACATAGCAAATGTCAAATTTCAACACTAGTAATTTCTTATCATTTATAACAATTGAAAATGATTTTCTTCAATTGTTACCATCTCCTTGATTTCGGAGAACTGAAGATGTTAGTCAATATTTTTCATAGCCCAACCAACCCATCCACCCCCGTGACAAATATAAGGTTCAAGGATGAAGATCATCACACAATTCCCATTTCGAGGATCATCTCTGGAAATGAAAATCTCTAGAGATATTGCTATATCAGAATTAGTAGAAAAAAGAAAATTATGATTTTGTTATTTATTTATAAGCTTGTTCAAAACAATGAATCATGTACTCGTCCTTAAGGAAGCACAAGTTCTAGAAATCCAATGCTTTGAGATAGGAATTAAAAGACAGACAGTGACACAAAAATAAGTTACGCAATCACTGTAAGTATAAGTTACCATCTGATGATCCAGAGTAAACAACGCAACTTTGTTATCTGCTACTCCAGAGATTCCCCCAGTGTATGGCCCATCAACGGTGATGCTTAAAACTGAACACATAATAGAAAAACATCTTAAAGAAAAAATCAGGTAAACAGAATGAGTAGAATAAAAATAAATTTACTTAAGAAATTATGAATTGTAACTTTCAACAAAGACTATGGCGTATAGACTCTACTTGTTGAATTACAAACCTGGTTCAGAATTGAATTTTGTTATAGTTAATGGAATCCCCAAATTCCTTATATCCCACCAAACCATCCATCCATCTTTATAACTGACATGTATGGAAAAAATTAGAAACAAATTCTCTCTAATATCCAAGGATAAGTATTATCTACAACAATTCTAGAATGCACCTTTATTTTAAATCCTGAACAATGATAAACGTTTAAAGTAAATAACATATTTTACTTAGATAGTTAGATGCACTTGTAAAGGCAAGCATAAGGTCAGATTCCAAATTCAAGAAACACCAAGATAGACCAAACTTCACAAAACTAAACCAGCATTTCATATTATTTCTATTTCAAACCTCCCTTATGCAGCATAACAATATTAGGAATTTTTTGAAGCAGGTAAAACATTATAGGAGTTAGAGCTAATGGTCAACATGAAATAGCAACAAGAGCATCATTTATCTGCATAAAGATTTTGTACTTCAGTTTATAGTGACAAAGTTGCTACTAATCGAGGTATGCATCAAGTAGACAAAATTTGTATGACTTTAGAAGGTAGAAGAAGATCCTTGAAATGCATAGAAAGAACAAGCCTTGAAAAGGACAACTATAATCCAGACACAAGTTTACTCGATAAGTTAGAAGGAATTAAAAAGGAAACAGAATTTGAATTAAGATTTAACAAGCTAAACTATTGCTCTACTGCCAAATCTGAGAATTATCTTATGACAGCTACAGCATGGAGAAGACAAATAAATGCTAATATCTATTATACACAAAGATATAGAAATATCCATATCAGGGAAATTGAAGTATAATGATCTGCAAACTGGCTGAAAATAATCATTACAACTTAGAAGTTAGAACTGACAATTGATAAGGAAAACGATAACCTATCATGAAACAAAGTTGTCTTCTATGCAAAACATATACTAGAATCATATACAAACCTCTTGATTTTGTACGAGGATTTAGAGAGCTTCTATTTGAAATCTGAGGCAATCGTGCTAACCTTTATGCAGTATTGAGATGCCAAATCTCAACCTTCCGATATCAAGCACATAGTAAAATAAGGATACAATATAAGCAAGGAGACCAATAAAACCATGAAAAAAGTAGCATACCTCAGAAGATTGCTCCCCTGCTACATCGATAAATTTTAATCTTTCAGAAGATGCACAAGCTGAAAAGCAAGTTAAGAAATCAATTTGTTTGTTGTAGCTCATATATAGATTGTATTTATACTGAAGAGAAATGATCTCCTCACATGAGTTAAAAGATCTAATAAACTGCAATTGGTTCATTCCCTAATGGAAAATCACTTGAACTATGCAAGCCAACTATACAAATTCGAAGACTGAGAAATGAGCACTACGGAGATCAATCCCGTATTTTATTTTTCGAAGATCACTGCCCTATATTAAAACCTATTGAAATGAAAAACTACAAGCACTCATATGCTTTAATGTAGTGATATATACTATAAGATTTTAGCACCTATAGAGAAATATACTTCAATTCAGTCACTCAAAAAAAAAACATACAATCTGAACTCTTATTCAACCACAGCCACATACATATAGGGTGGGGGTGAGAAGATATAATTGAATCTAAAACATGCAAATTTTCTTGATTAGTAATGATCAGAACCTTTTAAACATTCAAAACCTATAACCAACATGCAAATTCTTTTCATGCCTATTTTAATCATCCATTACCAAAAAAGAACAAAAGGATCCTAACCCTTTTCTACAAACAACTAATTTCGACAAAATGGTTATATGATCACCATTAGCACCCACATTAGAAACTAATAAAAAAGTTCAATGGAAAAAGGAAACATACAAATAAACCCATTACCCAAAAAAGAACATAGAACCACCCAAACAAATCAATATACCATTAAATAAATACAAAAACAAGTTTTCCTGCAAATGGATATAAATAAAAAAACACATAAAAGCCCCATTTGCAAAAGAAAGAACATGAAATGATAACAGTGAAATTTTAAAAAATAAAGAGCTTCATCTAATGAAATTTCAGAAGCTCTGTAAATAAACTCAGAATATTTAAATCTATTAAATTTCTAAAGTAAAAAAGCTGAAATGATAGAGTGAAAGTGATGTAAGCTCATCATGGATTTACATCTAGGGTTTAGAAGATGAAGCACAAAAGTTAAAAAAAATTAAGGATAAACCACAAAAGAAAAGCCCTTATAAAATAGAAACCTACGGCTGTGTGGGTCTCTTTCCGGAATGAGTTTGATTTCTTCTTCAAAACCACTCTATGAACAACTACTCCTGCAATTCTAGAATACCCTTAATAATAACTGAACTTAAAAACACCACAGAGAGAGATATATTGAATAAAGAAACCCTAGAAATTGCTGAAAACTTGGTTATTGATACCATTCCAGTCTTTTTTCTTGCATAGACTTGAATAAATAGATGATTAAATGTGAGAGAGAAGGGCTACACCTACCACCACCTCCACCGCCATTAACCTAGAGCATACCGCCTCACTTTATAGACAAACACAAAGACAAAAAGCCATTGTTTGCAGAGCGAGTCAGTCTGGTTGTACATAAGGTGTTAAAAGATAGAGTAATATAGTAGAGAGTAAGGATAGGAATCTGTACCTAGAGGAAAAGCTCTCCAAATAAAAGTGAAAGAGAACAACTTATCAAGAAATATTCAGCGCCTTTAATGGAAATACCCTAATAGTATTTTTAATTATAAAAAAAAACTAGTAGAACAACCAAGTATTCTAGAGAGAGTCAACTTACCAATTAATTGAAGAAAACCCAGAGAATATAATGTAAATAGTTCAAAATATATCCTAAAAAAACCTCCCAGAGAACAAAATGGCAGTGACATGTTGCTGAAATTAAAATCCTAAAAAATCTAGACCTAAGAACCCTAAAATATATAGCCTGGATTTTCCATAAAGAGAAGACAGAACATGAACTAAGCCCAATAAAATTCAGAGCAAAGCCTAAAAAAATGAGAAACTAGAGAGTCAACTTACAGTTTTCAGATATGGAGGTGGAGAACAACGGGTTCAAGTGCTCTTCCACAATTCATCCCTATAAGCAAGCGCTTGGCTAAGCCCAATAAAATTCAGAGCAAAGCCTAAAAAAATGAGAAACTAGAGAGAGTCAACTTACAGTTTTCAGATATGGAGGTGGAGAACAACGGGTTCAAGTGCTCTTCCACAATTCATCCCCATAAGTAAGCGCTTGGCTTCCTGCAAGATGCTTGGTTAAAGAAGAAAAATATATTTCTTTGCAGGGAAAAAAAATTTCAGTTATCAGGGACGTCATTTAAAAAGGTTACTGCGATTCTTAAATTAATTATGCCAATGAAACTATGAAGGACCTAATATGTTCACGAATATCGACTACAGTTTTTCACCTCAAGAACAACGCAAAAACAGATTTCTTACGAATAGCGATTGCAAACTAATTGCAAACAGAATCCTCCAAATGAGTAATTACCACTTTTAATCACACAAGGAAACCAGTTTTTATTTGTCAAAAAAAATTTATATGTTCCACTGATTTGCCGCAAATTAATCAAAAAATTGCAATCCTATTTTTGCACACAAGAGAAGGCAAGTGAATAAGTGATCCTCGCGTTCAGTCTTTTAATCAGAAAAAGTCCTCTTACACTATAATACATAACATATTTCATAAAGTCGGCCTGAAAAATTTCCTCCTTTTCCATTTAAAAAAAAAGTAGAAACAGAAGTGATTCCATTATAATCCTCCAAAATAGATAATAAGAAATACACAATCTAACCAAGATGGAGATGAACCCCCTACAAAAAGGAAGGAGAGAACAAAAGAATTCCGGACCAGGGAAAAAAAAGGCTTCGACTGTTAACCCTAAAAGAAAAACAAAAAAAAACCCTACGTTCATTGTTTTTAACCCAAATCAGAAAATCCTACGAATGAAAACCCTAGATTAGAAACTCAGTTCAGGGAAAAAAAAACCCTTTGATTGGAAGCCCTAAAACAGAATGAATAGAAAACCCATATGAAATCAATACCCCAGATCAAAACGGAGGAAAGAAGAGATGAGAAAGGAGAAGGAAGAAAGAAGAGAGCAACTTACCCAGATTAGGAAAATGAAACTAGCAACTAAGACCTGAAAAAATGAATTAAAAACCCTAAATCAAAACAATAGCTAATCTGAACCCTAAACTGTAATCGTCCATAACCAAAACTCCAATAATCCAAACCATTTAATCCTTCTATAATCATAAAGTTTAAACCGATTAAAAAAAGCACCCAACCCAAATTCATACTTATTTGATCAACAACCACACCCAAAATAAGTTTGAGGATTTCGGATAGAGAGAAAAGAAAAATAAATCTAAAAAAAAGAGAAAAGAAATTTAATCTTATTTGTAGAGAGAAAGGGATAGAGAGAGAGGGAGAGAGAGAGAGAGAAAGAGAGAGACGATCCCTAACAGCTACCTCTACCTGAGCACTAATGGCAGCCGATGGTAGTGCTCCTATGGCCGCCGCTGGTTATCTTCTCACGGCAGTGGCATTGAAGTAGCGATGCAAGATGGAGAGTTGAGAGAACAAAAAAAAAAAA